>CM057250.1:28266486-28292021 GCA_029931835.1 Etheostoma nigrum | reverse complement strand
ACCTACCACATATCACACTGTGTCAGTATCTTAACCAAAATCCCAAATTATAAGTTTCAGGAAGAATGATGTGCATAGATGTGGGCTGGTTTTTGTTTGTTTTATTTGGATCCCCATTAGCTTAGCATAAGCTAAAAGCTCTTCTTCCTGGGGTCCTTCATTCTGTTCTTGTGACAATACCCTTTATGACATCACATTACACACACAGACATTCTAACATTTGGAAATACAAATTATAATTAAATCTTTCAGTTAACGCAATGAATACAAAAAATAAAATAAAAAGACACTACTATGAATAGATCTATTTTAAGGCAAGGCAAGGCAAGGCAGCTTTATTTGTATAGCACATTTCAGCAACAGGGCAATTCAAAGTGCTTTACATAAAATCAGTTAAACAAATAAAACACAAGTACAAACAGTTAAAAATCATAAGCATTAAAAACCGATAAAACACATGAATAGATAGTTAAAACATTAGGACACATAAAACACAAGAATAAAAGTTACAATGCAGCATAAGAAATTTAAAGAAATGAGCAGTCATTTAAGAAAGGCAGCATCAAAAAGAAAAGTCTTCAGCCTTGATTTAAAAGAACTGAGAGTAGCAGCAGATCTGCAGGTTTCTGGGAGTTTATTCCAGATATGAGGAGCATAGAAACTGAAAGCTGCTTCACCCTGTTTAGTTCTGACTCTGGGGACAGAAAGTAGACCTGTCCCAGATGACCTGACCGGTCTGGGTGGTTCATAGTGGAGTAGCAGATCAGAAATGTATTTTGGACCTAAACCGTTAAGTGATTTATAAACTAGCAAAAGTACTTTGAAATCAATTCTTTGAGACACAGGAAGCCAGTGTAAAGACTTCAGAACTGGAGTGATGTGATCCAGTCTCCTGGTCTTAGTGAGGACTCGAGCAGCAGCGTTCTGAATCAGCTGCAGCTGTCTGATTGATTTTTTAGTGAGACCTGTAAAGACACCATTACAGTAGTCAAGTCTACTGAAGATGAAGGCATGGACCAGTTTTTCCAAATCCTGTTGACACATAAATCCTTTAACCCTTGATATATTCTTAAGGTGATAGTAGGCTGACTTTGTAATTGTCTTAATGTGGCTGTTAAAATTCAGGTCTGAGTCCATGACTACACCAAGATTTCTGGCTTTGTCTGTTGTTTTTAATATTGTTGTTTGAAGCTGAGCGCAGACTTTTAATCGTTCCTCTTTTGCTCCAAAAACAACCACCTCAGTTTTTCCTTCATTTAATTTCAGAAAGTTCTGGCATATCCAGCCGTTAATTTGTTCGATGCACTTAGTCAGTTTTTGTATTGGACTATAGTCCCCTGGCGATAAGGTTATGTAAATTTGTGTGTCGTCCGCATAACTATGGTAACTTATTTTGTTGTTCTCCATAATTTGGGCCAGTGGGAGCATGTAGATGTTAAACAGAAGAGGCCCCAGAATAGAGCCTTGGGGAACTCCGCACGTCATATTTGTATGCTCAGATGTATAATTACCTATTGACACAAAGTAATCCCTATTCTGTAAGTAGGATTCAAACCAATTTAGTACTGAGCCAGAAAGTCCTACCCAGTTTTCCAATCGGTCTAGTAATATGTCGTGGTCGACCGTGTCAAATGCAGCACTGAGATCAAGTAATACTAAGATTGAAATTTTGCCACTATCTGTGTTAAGGTGGATGTCATTAAAGACTTTGACAAGAGCCGTCTCAGTGCTGTGGTGTGGTCGGAAACCTGACTGAAAGGTATCAAAACTGTTGTTTAGTGACAGGAAATGGCTGAGTTGTAAAAAAAAACGCTTTTTCAATGATTTTACTTAAAAACGGAAGGTTTGATATCGGCCTATAGTTGCTCATTAGTGATGTGTCTAGATTGTTCTTTTTTAAGAGTGGCTTAATTACTGCAGTTTTTATGGCCTGTGGAAAGATTCCTGAAAGAAGAGACAAGTTCACGATCTGTAGAAGATCAGAAGCCAAACAAGTTGAAACATTTTTGAAAACACCCGTTGGTAGAATATCAAGGCAACAGGAGGAGGTTTTCAGATGTTGTATAATGTCCTCCAGGTTTTCATGGTTGATTATATGAAATTCTGTCATATTGGAAAATATAAGAAATGAGATACAAAGCCCTGTAACTAATAGACTCTAAATATTTAAATTTGTTTGAAGGTAATATGTCTTAAGTGAGCCAGTTCAACCATACTGAGAGTATTGTTAGACAGTCTCTGGGAGATGGTTCCATTCCCACGTCACTCTGGACCCGACTAAACGTTGGAGTCATTTAGTTTCCCCTTAGGTAACATAAAACTCCCTCCTACTGCACTCCTACTGGATAATGATGTGGAGCAGTACTAAAGAATACTTTTGTATATAAAGTAAAAGGTGTTTTGTTTGTTATAACATTATGTAAAAAAAAACTGTGAATAGCAAATCTATTTTTAACTTTAAACCATGAGAGGCTTTCATGCACTTTATCAACATTGGATCTAATGTTATATGTAAATGTAATAAGAAAAAAGTAAAAACTATGTTTAGTGTTAATAGAATTTGCCATAAACATACAGTATAAAGAATAGGATTCTGTTGGGTTATAACACTTTTGCTGTTTTTATATTACCTGAAACTATTGTATAATACATACATGATGATGTTTTTGTCTACGTGTATTTTATTGAGAAAACGAGACAGCATTAAAAATAACTGAATAAATAATAGTGTAATTCCTTGGTATTAAAATTGGAAAGTTGTGATGGTCACGGTGGGCTTGATTTGGTAATTTATATCAAATCGTAGGCCATCGTTCCTTCAAACAGGAGTTTATTTTGAAATATTTCGCCGGAAGTGGCCTCATCGTGTCCACCTCTGCGCTGCACATGCAGCAGCTGCACGCTCTCACGTCCACCGTTTAAATCGTCCCTGGGCTGGCTGTGTGAGCAGAACGTGTGCGGCGGTAATGGCTGCCAGGGAGAGTGAGGAAGACAACAAATGAACCCCAGAGAAACGAGTCGAAGGTAGGACTGGAAACATGACAACTTCCAGCGTAACACGTCTGTGGCGGGCTGCTGTCTGGGCTGCTGGGCTGCTGGGCTCGCAGGTGTTTTTAGGACAAATCTGGTTGATGGCACTCTCTCTCTCACTCACACACACACACACACACACACACACTGGACAATAAACTGTCACAGCACAGTGCTTATCATCCATGCCCCAACGTTTCTCCACTTTAAGATGAAGGGACTTATTTTAGTTAGAATCGGATATCTGCACCTAGCTTATCTATGTCGGCTGTGCTGGCGAGTGCTGGACTCTTTGTTAGCGGTGTTAACGTGATTAGCTAACGTTAGCTAACCAACAACATCGTTAGCTGACGGGGCCAGGCCACATCGCTGTGCCTGTTAGCCAATCAGCCCAGTGGATGTCTAATTAGCTCGTTAGCATGTGGCTAGCACTCTTTCTGTCAAAGAGTCAGCTTTTCGGTGTGTCACCCCCGAAGTGGCCGGGGTCCAGTTAGTGTCCTGCCTAGCCGTGTCCCGGCAGGTGTCGCTCACTTGGAGCTGTCAGTGACTGCAGTTTGGTCCTAACGGAAGTTCTGCGCCAGTTTGGTGAATACGCAAACAGGTTACGCTAATACTTTCAGTGTTTTCAATAAGGTAACTTTCAAGGTTGTTCAATCTTTTTTAAATTATATTTTTCAATGAAAATGAGTGAAAAATTATCATTCCCTCTAATATCGTCAATCATATTGCAATATCAGTCAAAATAACACATATTTTCCTAATATCGTGCTATAGGCTTATGTCGTATGTCACGTGTATATGACATACGCCATTCAATTGGCCAAACAAACACTTAAAGGCGTTAGTAATGTTCTAACCCTGCCTGTATCAGTAGTTGGGAAACTTATAATCCATAATCCATGATCAGTTCCAGCCCTAGTGGTACTTTGTGCTCTAGCAGGTGGATCCGGTTTGTGTGACTAACACATCAACTGGAATATGAGCCTGAACAATGTTTTAACCCGTGGGCCGTTATGACTGGCTTTCTCAACTAGGCCTGCACCATTAATCGCTATAAAATCGCTATCTTGATTCACCCTGTTCACGATTACATTTTTAAATAACTTTTAAATATTTTTAATGACTTCAATTCTCATTTAATTTCACAAGCTGACTGCATCACAAACGCTACTACTTTCATTTGTGAGTTTATATCAGACTGTATAAAATGGGGTTTAAGCTCTCCCTTCTCTTCATTTACAGGCCTGTGGTGATGAGCAATGTGCTGTAGGGGCCAAAGTAAATCTCTTTGGTACTGCCAATTTGTTTTGTCATAGTCACAATGTTTACATCAAAGCTAATGTCAGCGGAACCGCTCCCTCACTCAGGCAAGAGCTCGAGATGGGACAACAAAATCCATATAGGCTGCTAAATAAAGCTGAGTTCAGCTAGTCTTTGGTGGCTAGTAAAACACAGGACGTACACCCAGGAGAACGGGGATTTTGTCCAGCATGTCACGTTTCCTAAACTCAACCGTCGTTTTCTTATGGCGATAACACTGCAAGTGGTGTGTATGTGTACAGCTGCAGTATAGCTCAAAATGCATACAGATAACATGCCACTCGGCTTAAGTGTGTCATGATGTAATGTAGCTGAGTTTACAATGCATACACATTTGTTAGCACCTTTTACATTAAAATGTGCACTAAAATTAAAGGCCACTAGGGTCAAACTTTTGGTTAAAATTACACCGTAGCCTTTCCTCTGGTGGAAACTTGACATGGATCTAATATATAATAATAATAATAATAATAATAATAATAATAATAATAATAATGATGATGATGTGTATGTGTGGTCTTTAATTTATGTTCCCAGCAAAGAGTTTTCTGGTGTTTAATGGGTATTACAGCCTGACATAGGACTTGATAAGTCTTCCTGAATCAACCAGTTATACAGAATAAGATGCCATAGAAAGTAAATTATACAGAAATAGAATGGATAGAAAACTAACTAGGGCTGCACCATATGAGGAAAATATCCGATAACATTGTTGAATGTCACGATAACGATATTACTTGCGATAAATGTTCAGATATTAAAGTGTTCTGCATTTCTGCTGCTTTCAGTATGCTGCAAAAAATAAATTTGTTGAATAAAAGGAAATTATTTCCAGCATACTGTTATTCAACATTGAATTTAATATAAAACACACCACTTAAGAAAGAATGACCTTAAACTTTAAAGTGTTGATGTTGTCATACAACTAACAAAGAAATCCCTGAGTGTCTTTCGGGGTGCGTTTATTGTGGCAGTTGATTTTACGATGACCATATTTAAAAAAAAAAAAAAAAAAACGAGATATTTTGCAGCCCTAAAACTAATGTGCCTTGTCCACAGTGAGGACTAGGATGGTAAGCAGCCAGCCGAAGTACGAGCTGATCCAGGAGGTGGGGCGTGGCAGTTACGGCGTGGTCTATGAGGCAGTGGTGAAGCGCACAGGGGCCCGCGTGGCCGTGAAGAAGATCCGCTGCCACTCTCCAGAGAATGTGGAGCTGGCACTGCGGGAGTTCTGGGCCCTCAGCAGCATCCAAAGCCAGCACCCAAACGTCATCCACCTGGAGGAGTGTATCCTGCAGCGGGACCAGCTGGCCCAGAGGATGAACCACGGCTCCAGCTCCCCGCTCTACCTGGAGGTGAGGGGACAGGATTCGCTGGGGAGGGGGGGAACAGAACAGAACGCTGTAGTTTAACAATGAGTAGACATGGGTTGCGTTCATGTGAAATGGTACACACAGTGATGTTGCTGCTACCCAGCATTGAAGCTGTAAGTTGATCTTGATTACTGCATTGAAGCCAGACGTGAGGAAAGTTTGATGTGTGTACTTCACTTTAGTGGTACAGAACAGATAACGTTTTGCTAAGTTACTGCGCTCATGAGGTGTATATACTCAACATTTCCTGCAGCTGCTTCAGAGTACGAGACTTCCTGGGAAGAGGATTCATTAGGATTTGAACTGTGAATTGTGTGCGCCGCAGCTAAGTCTACAAGAATTTGCCAAATTTTAGTTTCAGCTTGTTTGTAGTCTTGCATTGCCCAACCTACAGTGCCTTGCGAAAGTATTCGGCCCCCTTGAACTTTTCAACCTTTTGACACATTTCAGGCTTCAAACATAAAGATATAAAAATTTTATTTTTTGTGAAGAATCACCAACAAGTGGGACACAATTGGGAAATGGAACGAAATCTATTGGATATTTAAAACTTTTTTAGCAAATAAAAAACTGAAAAGTGGTGCGTGCAAAATGATTGGGCCCGCTTGCGTTAATACTTTGTAGAGCCACCTTTTGCTGCGATTACAGCTGCAAGTCGCTTGGGGTATGTCTCTATCAGTTTTGCACATCGAGAGACTGACATTCTTGCCCATTCTTCCTTGCAAAACAGCTGGAGCTCAGTGAGGTTGGATGGAGAGCGTTTGTGAACAGTAGTTTTCAGCTCTTTCCACAGATTCTCGATTGGATTCAGGTCTGGACTTTGACTTGGCCATTCTAACACCTGGATAAGTTTATTTGTGAACCATTCCTTTGTGGATTTTGCTGTATGTTTGGGATCATTGTCTTGTTGGAAGATAAATCTCCGTCCCAGTTTCAGGTCTTTTGCAGACTCCAACAGGTTTTCATCCAGAATGGTCCTGTATTTGGCTGCATCCATCTTCCCCTCAATTTTAACCATCTTCCCTGTCCCTGCTGAAGAAAAGCAGGCCCAAACCATGATGCTGCCACCACCATGTTTGACAGTGGGGATGGTGTGTTGAGGGTGATGAGCTGTGTTGCTTTTACGCCAAACATATCGTTTTGCATTGTGGCCAAAACGCTTGATTTTGGTTTCATCTGACCAGAGCACCTTCTTCCACATGTTTGGTGTGTCTCCCACGTGGCTTGTGGTAAACTTTAGACGAGACTTTTTATGGATATCTTTGAGAAATGGCTTTCTTCTTGCCACTCTTCCATAAAGGCCAGATTTGTGCAGTGTACGACTGATTGTTGTCCTATGGACAGACTCTCCCACCTCAGCTGTAGTTCTCTGCAGTTCATCCAGAGTGATCATGGGCCTCTTGGCTGCATCTCTGATCAGTCTTCTCCTTGTCTGAGCTGAAAGTTTAGAGGGACGGCCAGGTCTTGGTAGATTTGCAGTGGTCTGATACTCCTTCCATTTCAAAATGATCGCTTGCACAGTGCTCCTTGGGATGTTTAAAGCTTGGGAAATCTTTTTGTATCCAAATCCGGCTTTAAACTTCTCCACAACAGTATTACGGACCTGCCTGGTGTGTTCCTTGGTCTTCATGATGCTCTCTGCGCTTTCAACAGAACCCTGAGACTATCACAGAGCAGGTGCATTTATACAGAGACTTGATCACACACAGGTGGATTCTATTTATCACCATCAGTCATTTAGGACAACATTGGGTCATTCAGAGATCCTCGCTGAACTTCTGGAGTGAGTTTGCTGCACTGAAAGTAAAGGGGCCGAATAATTTTGCACGCACCACTTTTCAGTTCTTTATTTGCTAAAAAAGTTTTAAATATCCAATAGATTTCGTTCCACTTCACAATTGTGTCCCACTTGTTGGTGATTCTTCACAAAAAATAAAATTTTTATATCTTTGTTTGAAGCCTGAAATGTGTCAAAAGGTTGAAAAGTTCAAGGGGGCCGAATACTTTCGCAAGGCACTGTAATATTCAGTTTTAGCATTGGCAGTTGGAATTGTGTAAAGTTGTGAAACATACACACATTTTAATTGAATGGTGCTTAACAAATGCCCATTCAGAAATGCTGAATAATTCTTGTCAGTGTACTGTATTATTGCCTTATACTGGCGTTCTTTTTTTGTTTGCACTGAAATAATCATATCTAAGGTGTTTAAAACATGGAACGGGGAGTATCTAGGCTAACGACGTCCCTAACAGTGCATGCATGCGTGTGTGAGAGATATTCAGGCGCAGACATTTATAAATGGGTGAAAGCACTGCCGAGGTCTATCAACACAGCTCCGTCAACCTGAAGTGCACCCCAACCGGGTGGAGACGTACACAAAGTGAGGGAACTCACTTTTACAACCATGAGTGGTGTTGCTTTTTCATTTATTAATGTCACGGCATGCTTGCGTCTAAGATTGTGTTGAAACTGCAAAGGGCCTGCACTGTCACCTAGC
Source organism: Etheostoma nigrum (assembly GCA_029931835.1). NCBI lineage: Eukaryota > Metazoa > Chordata > Actinopteri > Perciformes > Percidae > Etheostoma > Etheostoma nigrum. The sequence continues at coordinate 28,283,800 of CM057250.1, read as the reverse complement.
GACTGCAACATTTGCAGTATATGGAGTTTGTCTCCTTACAGTACCTCAATCAGCTGATTTCTCGCAGCCAGTCTTCCCGGTGGTTTTCAAGCTTTTTCGCCACCCAAACCTCTGACTCTGAATCATCATACGACTGACTTTGTAGACTCTGGCACTAGCATGCTAGCCGCAGGTCGGAAAAACAAGTTAATATTCTGACATTCGAGTCACTAAGTCTATATAAGAGACTTCAGATCCAGTATTAGGGACCACTAAGGTCTATATAAAAGAGACTTCAGATACCGTATTAGGGACCACTAAGGTCTATATAAAAGAGACTTCAGATACAGTATTAGGGACCACTTAGGTCTATATAAAAGAGACTTCAGATCCAGTATTAGGGACCACTAAGGTCTATATAAAGAGACTTCAGATACAGTATTAGGGACCACTAAGGTCTATATAAAAGAGACTTCAGATACAGTATTAGGGACCACTAAGGTCTATATAAAGATACTTCAGATACAGTATTAGGGACCACTAAGGTCTATATAAAGAGACTTCAGATACAGTATTAGGGGACCACTAAGGTCTATAGAGCGACCTTGGTAATATCCATAGACTGAATCTTTGACATGGGGACAAACATTCACTGTCCGTAAGCCACACAGATGATGGCAGATGTCAGAAGAAGTAGACAACAGCCAGCTGAGGTATCGGCTTCTTTTTTTGCAGATGTTAAAAACACTTGTTTTGTTCTTTAGTTTTTTTATTCCGTTTTGAGTTTTTGTTCTCGCATTCATTCAATGCCTTGTTTTTATTTTTATTTCAAGTAAATGTTTTCCCACCTAGCTGTTATTTTGTTAACGATAATAACCTTGACTGGCAAACACTATTGTTGTTTGTATTGAATTGGAACCGTGTGTGTGTGTGTGTGTGTGTGTGTGTGTGTGTGTGTGTGTGTGTGTGTGTGTGTGTGTGTGTGTGTGTGTGTGTGTGTGTGTGTGTGTGGTGTGTGTGTGTGTGTGTGTGTGTGTGTGTGTGTGTGTGTGTGTGTGTGTGTGTGTGTGTGTGTGTGTGTGTGTGTGTGTGTGTGTGTGTGTGTGTGTGTGTGTGTGTGTGTGTGTGTGTGTGTGTGTGTGTGTGTGTGTGTGTGTGTGTGTGTGTGTGTGTGTGTGTGTGTGTGTGTGTGTGTGTGTGTGTGTGTGTGTGTGTGTGTGTGTGTGTGTGTGTGTGTGTGTGTGTGTGTGAACTGGAAGTTTCTAGTTGGATGTGTATTGTCTCTGTCCTCTGTGCCCCCACTGTCACATGGGACTATTATCAGGTTGAGGGAGGGGGGCGGGTCCTAGTCAACCTGTCTGCACCCTGTCATGTTGCAGTGCCTCCCTGCTGTCTGACGGCTTGTGCTCCGGCCCTCTGTCACTGCCTGATTAGTCTCTCAGAGGCACGCGGGGCCATTCAGACCCTTCATTCTGTTTTTTGCAGTGCTAGCATTGGACACTTTCCCAGAAAACCTTTTATTCCAGCTCTTGTTTTATTGCTCTGTAATGTTCCAGTACGTGCTTACAGAAGAAAAAATGATAATAGGGCAGAATTATCTGACCGCCACGACTGTGGGATAATTTGCATCCATTCTTTTTGGGTAGTGGATTCTTGGGCTAGTGGCAGGTCAAACAATTTGCAGCAGTTTGTTTACAGAACAACGTCCTCTAGCAAGTAGTGGTCCACTACACACATTCAGAGCATTGGTGTTGACCATATTTTACTCTTCAGCTAACCGTTCATCTGCTTGAACAAATGAACTTTCCATCAGTGGCTACATACAGGGTACCCATCGTCTTAACGATGTCTTAAATATAACAGTTGAAAAATAAGGCCCTTAAAAGTCTTTTGTTCACAAAGGTCTAACAGTTGTATTGTCCTTTTTGTAAAGTTAAATAACACCTTCATTGTTATGTACTACAATAAAAAGTATTATATTCAAGTGCTTGGTAAACAAAATCCTTTCTGGTATTCCATTAGAACTATATCCTACATACATACTAAAGTTGGTATTACATTTTATTCTAAATGGTATTAAAAAGGTCTTTAAGTCTTAAATTTAACTTGTTGAAACCCGGGGGTGCCCCGTACACGCCAACTGAGACTTCAACTATATACACACACTTCAGCTTTCTCTGGCACTTCAGCTTTGACTCTTCTTCAGCTGCATTGATCCCTTACTCCTCACTTTTGGACTGCCTTCATCTCTCACTTTTTAACTGATATTTCAACTTGATTCGTCTCCAGGTGCTTTTAGACAGCGCTCTTCCCTTGTCTTCATTGTGAATATGGCAGGATAGAGGTTGGTGGCGACGGCTCACTATCTCCCAGCAACTTTACTCTTCCACCGAGAATTGAGTTCCACAAGGTGGCTTGTTTAGTCACGAGTGACATTCTGTCGTCCTCACATGGCCGAGCTGTTTCCTATTGTATTGATCATATAAGCTTGAACACACACAACTGATCATCTTGTTGGTTCTGTTCTGAGGTTATGCTTATTAGGGCTGGGTATTGTTAAAAAATATTCAATGTAGAAACCGACACCAATACTGGGACTTTGAGACTGGTTCCGAAACGATACATTTTTCAATACCACTTTATAAAACAAAACTACATTACACATTAAGACAAATATTTTTATTTTTCAGCTATAAGCAACAGTTTTTTTTTGTTTTTTTTCAGGAAAGCTTGACATATCATGGCAATACTGTTTACAATATTTTCGGCAATAATTCGGAGCCCATCCCAACGAATGCAACGGCCGACTGTCCCTTCACCTTTGGTCTTGTATTGACTTCATTTTCCATTTTCTGATTCTCTGTTGCAGTTGGTGGAGACGTCTCTGAAAGGCGAGATCACGTTCAACCCGTGCTGTGCCTACTACCTGTGGTTCGTCATGGACTTCTGCGATGGCGGCGACATGAACGCCTACCTGCTGTCTCGCAAGCCCAGCCGCAAGACCAACACCAGCTTCATGCTGCAGCTGGGCAGCGCGCTGGCCTTCCTGCACCGCAACCAGATCATCCACCGAGACCTCAAGCCCGACAACATCCTCATCTCCCAGGCCTGCACGCCGGCCGGCCTGTCCGAGCCCACACTCAAGGTGGCCGACTTCGGCCTAAGCAAGGTCTGCTCGGCCTTGGGGCTCAGCTCGGAGGAACCGGCCAGCGTCAACAAGTGCTTCCTGTCCACGGCATGTGGCACAGACTTTTACATGGCCCCGGAGGTCTGGGAGGGCCACTACACGGCAAAAGCGGACATCTTTGCCCTGGGTGTGATCATCTGGGCCATGGTGGAGCGCATCACCTTTGTGGACGTGGAGACCCAGAAGGAGCTGCTGGGGAGCTACGTGCAGCAGGGCTCTGAGATCGTGCCCTTAGGCGAGGCCCTGCTGGAGAACCCAAAGATGGAGCTACTGATCCCTGCCAGGAAAAAGAGCATGAACAGCCACATGAAGCAGCTGATCAGGGAGATGCTGTCGGCCAATCCTCAGGAGCGGCCCGACGCCTTTGAACTAGAGCTCAGACTGGTCCGTATTGCCTGCAGAGAGCTGGACTGGGACACGTGATGGCCGAGCAACAAGACAGCACAGACTCAGCCGATCAAACTAATGTCACATAACGGGATTCCTGTTTTGGTTTTTAACTAGGAAACAATAAATAGAATAGTCATTGTCTGTCTTAATGGCTTACTGTCATCCACTATTCCAAGTACATGCAGTCCTCTACTAGCTGTGTCTTTTTCTATTGGAAGAGAAAAGGTGTGACATCCGCCGCTGCTGCTTCTCAGAGTTGGAGCTTAGTCTCAGGCTAATCACATCACAGCTTCCACTTTCGAGCAAAAATGCCCCAAAACTCAATGGATTTAATTAGAAGAGAAAGTTAAAGTGGCAGTGAGACAGTTTGTCTACAAATATTGTCTTGGACTCGGTGCTAATTGTTACTAGATGCAATATGAGACGTTCTCCTGTGATCATTACAGTGTGCATTTAATCCAAAGGGCCAGTATTAAAACCCAATCGCCTCAATGTTTTGGATGTGGGAAGGCTGTGACAGAACCTGACTCCAGAAGGGATTTCAGCCTGGCACAGGACTACCAGCACTAATATTTACATCAAATTCAGGTATGCCCTGTTTGCTCAGGTAATACAGCGTGATGGTATTTGTAGGCAACAATCTGCTATCACGGTCAGTTTTGCTCAGTAGTCTGGGGCGGGGGGGAGAGGATACCAAACCAAACATTTTCTTTCTGCAGGCTGCTTTTTCTATTTATTTTTTATTTTTTTTTCCTGATCATTACAGACATCAAGATGAGTGGACTGGTCCTGGACACACCCCTTACCAGGACACCACAATGTATAAGGATCAGGACGAGTCACCTTTCTTTATATAGAGCCTTAAACAATAATACTGGTTTATTCCAACTTGGTTCTTACTTTCATAGTTGTGGCCGTTGTTACTGTTAGTAATGCCATTGTACTTTCACGCCGCTATTATTGCGCTTGGCCGTTGCCAAGAAAGCGTGATTGGTCTGCGTACAATAAAGGCGACGTGTTGTTTGATAAATTGCTCTTAAACACATTCAGAGAGGATTTGAAGTGTATTTAATTCACAGTTCCTGTCATTCTGGTGCTGGTGATTTTTCTATTTGGGGTTAGCTAAAACCTTTGGGTGGTGCCAAAAATTCCTCTATGCAGGAAAACCCCTTCACAACCCTACACACACTAGACGCAGACACGTCAGGTCTCTGTCCTGAAGAAACTGCTGCCACTGGTAGATTGTCTTGGCTGTAGCCAGCTAATGTCAGCTAATTAACGCGCGTTTGGCAGTTTCAGCTCCAGTTGAAGTGGTTTAGGTACTCGATTGGCTTGTTTACAACCAGTCTGAAGGTGTTCAGTGAGGGGGGGGGGAAGTATTTGATCCCCTGCTGATTTTGTACATTCGCCCACTCATAAAGAAATGATCAGTCTATAATTTTAATGGTAGATTTATTTGAACAGCGAGAGACAGAATAACAAGAAAATCCAGAAAAACGCAAGTCAAAATGTGATCAATTGATTGTCATTTTAATAAGGGAAATATGTATTTGACCCCCTCTCAATCAGAAAGATTTCTGGCTCCCAGGTGTCTTTTCTACAGGTTAATCTCAGCTGGTTACCTGTAAAATAGACACCTGTCCACAGAAGCAATCAATCAGATTCCAAACTTTGCCAACAAGGGTTTTGCAGAGGGGTCAAATACATATTTCCCTCATTAAAATGCAAATCAAGTTATAACATTTTCACATGCGTTTTTCTGGATTTTCTTGTTATTCTGTCTCTCACTGTTCAATTAATATACCATTAAAATTATAGACTGATCATTTCTTTGTCAGTGGACAATGTACAAAATCAGCAGGGGGTCAAATACTTTTTTTCCTCACTGTAGTCGATAGGAATGTCTAAAACTGAAAATAAAAAACCAAACGTTAAACCAGTTATCCCTTTTTTTTAATTTTAATTTTATTTTTTTTTATAAGAAAACCCAAACAACGGAGCACACTACAAGAAAGCAGGCTGGCATCTGTTGAAGAGAGCGACGCCCCCACACGTGGCAAACTAAATCTGCTCTTAAGAGAAATCCCTATGTTGCCCAAACATACATTTAATTATCTGAAGGGTAAGCTGCCTGTATTACAAGAGCAGTGACATGAATGTTCACATTGGAGTCCATTTAGACCTAAATGAGATAGATGATATATATATATTAAAAGCAAGGGATTCAGTGAATGTCACTGAAAGCACTTTTATTTAGTTTGTATTTCTTGGTCATAACTACCTGCTGCATTATGTGGAGCAGCTGTGTGATAACGGCCTCGGTGTGTGTTTACCAGGCCATGTCAGCAGTCTACTTATGCATGCAGTGCCTCTCACCTTCAGGGAGGAAGTGAGAAGAAGCACACACACACACACACACAATCCTCCATGAGCCAGAGGATCTCTGCTTTTATTCTACGCTTCCTTTTTTGATACATATTGTTGTTGTGTTAAACTTGATCTCCTCTCTGTGTCACTGCTCCTCGTTTCCTTTGGCTCTGGATCTTACAGTAATCCCTTTCTTCATGCTTCCGACAGGCTAATTCTAAGCCTATTAAGTTGTTGCAGCATTTGGCAGAGGATCATGCACCGGACCCCTTTTTGCCTTTCACGTCATACATCATTTGTGCAGGTTTTTTTTGTTTGTTTTTTTTAAAACAAATTTTACAAGAATCTGTAAAACCAAACAATCCTGGCTTCTACTTTCTTCTCAAACTCTTGTGGAAAATACCAATTTCTTTTGACTTGTTGCCAATATTTATCTGCTGGATGGCCTTCAATTCTCCCCTTAGCTGGAATGGTTTCATTTCCTGCAATTGAGATTTGCCCTTAATTTCTGAAATTCCTGGCCTCATTGATATTGCACTTTTAAAGTTGTGTCAGTGACTCGCTGCAGTGCTTCGATATGAATAGCAATACCGCAAATTGGTATTGAAACGTGTCTTCACTGCAGGGCACCAGTACTGCTGTGGGCGATGTTGGGCTTTTGTGGCTTTCTGTTTCATGAGCAGCAAAGTTTGGACTCAAAAGTAGGTCACCCATATCAGCAGAGCTCTTAAGCAGAGCAGAGGATGATGGGTAGAGTCATTTCCGGACAGATTTCTTACTTCAACCTTTCTGGAAGGGGGGAGGGGGGGGGGGGAGGAAGAGGAAGAAGAAGAAGAAGACAATTGGCTTCCTGTGGGGTTTTAGACATTTTGCCAAACAAGTGCTCTGTCTGTGACATTAAGAGATTTCACCCCTTTGATTTGTTGTATTCAATTCTTTTGCACATGTGTAAATACTGTACAGGATCAATGTGGGGGGGGGGGGGGTGAACAAAGGTTGATGTACATTGGACTGGATGTGCTCTGTTTTCAAGAGCCTGACTTGTTTGACATGTAAATTGCTGTGATGGATTCAATTTGACTTGAGCTCTTAATTCATCGTCTTTCCACTTGGAAAAGATGTGATATATTTACAGGTCAATACTGTCCGTGTGCTAATGATAACTATGTTTTTGCCCTTTTGTTTGTGATTTTTGTGTATGCAAAAACTGTTGTACAAAGTGGGTCACCTGGAATCGTTGGAACGTTTCTGTCTGGAAATGGAACAGCAGGTTTTGTTGAGTTCTGGGACATCAATCAAACCTGGCCCCTTGGCCAGCCCTGGTCCAGGACCAGGGTACCACGTAGTGCTTTGCTGTCCCCCGGGACCCCGACGTTTCAGTCACGAGTGGCTCATAGAGTCTCTTATGGGAAGATTAAAATCAAAACGTTGCCGCGTGGTTGGAAATCTTTTCAGCGACCAGATGGAGAAATGAAACGATATTAAGCAGGTTTAAAGTTACACAAACAAGACGAGAATTCTGTTTAGCTTCTTCACTGCTGGAACAAAACACAAGCAGTAATATGTTAGTATATTCAGTGGACTAAAAATAGTATATTTTAGTACACTGAAACAAAATTAAAGCTAAACAAAAAAATTACCTTTTAAAAAAAAAAATAAAATAAAAAACTAATAAAAACAAACTTGGTTTTCAGTCAGTAAATGTGCGCCGTGTTTTTGTAGCGACTGTAATGAGATCAGATTCAACGCGTCGTTACGAGTCACTCGGCGACTGTAATGAGATCAGATTCAACGCGTCGTTACGAGTCACTCGGCGACTGTAATGAGATCAGATTCAACGCGTCGTTACGAGTCACTCGGCGACTGTAATGAGATCAGATTCAACGCGTCGTTACGAGTCACTCGGCGATTGTAATGAGATAAGATTCAACGCGTCGTTACGAGTCACTCGGCGACTGTAATGAGATCAGATTCAACGCGTCGTTACAAGTCACTCGGCGATTGTAATGAGATCAGATTCAACGCGTCGTTACGAGTCACTCGGCGACTGTAATGAGATTAGATTCAACGCGTCGTTACGAGTCACTCGGCGACTGTAATGAGATCAGATTCAACGCGTCGTTACGAGTCACTCGGCGATTGTAATGAGATCAGATTCAACGCGTCGTTACGAGTCACTCTGCGATTGTAATGAGATCAGATTCAACGCGTCGTTACGAGTCACTCGGCGATTGTAATGAGATCAGATTCAACGCGTTGTTACGAGTCACTCGGCGATTGTAATGAGATCAGATTCAACGCGTCGTTACGAGTCACTCGGCGACTGTAATGAGATCAGATTCAACGCGTCGTTACGAGTCACTCGGCGACTGTAATGAGATCAGATTCAACGCGTCGTTACGAGTCACTCGGCGACTGAACTGTCAAAGTCCCAGGCACCGCTGCAGGACTGTGATTAACAGAAATCTCCCAAGTAATAGATCTGAACGCACCGCCAGGCAAACTTCTTCTCTCGCATTTTTGTATGAACAATTTCTGCTCTGATGTCATTGTAACATTTTGAAGAGATTAAAGGAAGTTTTATCAAAAGTGGTGTTAACACCTATTCACTGTTGAATGGATTCTCAATGAAAAGAAATTCAAATAGTAATTGAATTGCTTTAAAGAAATGTAGCATGCAAAAGGATTCACAACTGTCTTCGGCCCATGTTCTTTGGTCCTGCACTGCATCATGGGTAATTGCTGTAATTCCACACACCTGCTGGCCTAGCATAATGAAGCTGCTAGCACAGTTAGCTCTATTCTCCCAGTGCATCCAGACTGTTCATGTACTGGCTTCAACTCTAAATACCTGTAGCCAGCGTGACGGTATTAAAGACATTTTGTCATGTGGAACCAAGGTAAGTTAGCAAATCTACAAGTCACCCCAACAAACAACTATCAACACTTTAAATATGGTTAGCATGTTTTGTTTTTCCACAGCTTGCGGTCAGCCCTCGGATGGGATGCTCAGCCACAAAGCGCTGAGTTTACAGGTGCTTCTGTCTTCTGTCCATGAGTGAGATGCTATGTAGGGGTCTGAAGAAAACGGGGGCATTCATGCAGACTGTAATATGTATTCCTTCTCCCCGGTGTCGCCACAGAGGACAACTCTTGTGATTTTGCCGTGCACGGTGTCTCAGCTGCTGTCTGCTTCTCGAGGCAGTGACAGGACCTTTACAATCTGCAACTGGGAACTCAACCAGGTATATGCATTGGGCAAATATAGATTAAAGGAAAGCACTTTGGATTTGTGTAATGAATGTATATAAATAAACATTTAGTAGAAGTGGGCCTAATGTGTTGCTGGGTAATTGTCTTTTATGGCATGCTATTGTATGCATTAATTGGCCTGGTGTAGATTTTGGGGATTTGCCCCACACACAAGGGGACAAGGGGATTTTTTTTTTTAAAGATCTACAAGAGGTAGATCTGTCCCCCTTAAAAAAATATGAAAGAACACAACAGGAGTGTGAAAAATAATGATTGGATTTCATGTCTTTCAAATCCATTTAAACTTTTGAGCTTAAGGCTTTAACAAGGTCTCGTTACAGAGCAGTACATGATTCCAAAAAAATGTTTTGAATATGCTGAGCAGTACATGAGAATGATTTCCCCATTGTGGGATGATTAAAGTATTATCTAATCTTTACATAAATAAAGACATTGGTACCGTAAGTTTATTGTTGTTGCATTTGAATCCAGAAAGTGTGTGTGAGAGTGAGAGAGACCCCCCCCCCCCCCAACACAATCTATGGCCTTGCTAATTAAATATGTTAAGTTGCCATATTCTTGAATGGGACTTGGTGTGAGGAGAACTTGTTGTGCTTCCTGTCGCTGCAGGTGTCTGTAGTGGGCGTCATCCGAGGCTCGGCGGCCTTTGTGACAAACATCCAGTACTCAGTGGATGACATGACTGGTCCACCTTTAAATGTGAAGCAGTGGGTTAACACAGAGGCCAGTAGTATCAACAGGAATGTAGAAAGCATCTAAAGAAATGTGCACTTTTTTGCTAAATAAATAATAAAGTTTCAAATTGTGTTTGTCGCAGGCCGGTGCTCTGGCGAGGTGTGCGTCTCCTGGAACATACGTGAAGGTGACTGGAAGCCTACGCAGTTTGGATGTAAGCAACACAAACCAGGTTTAGAGATGATAGGCTTTAAAAGAATGTGAGCATTGATTTTTGGGACTCCTCCTTTTTTTGCATTAGGGTCAAAGGTCATTGCTAGCAATGGACATTCGTTGTATCGAGGACCTGAATGAGATCACGTCCCACATGTTGGAAGTGGTACGAGCACATATGCAGCTTTTTGGAAAGGTACACAAGCTCGTGGAAGGTTTCGACCATGTAACAGAGGTTCTACCCTTGATTTGTGTGTAGGCCTAGTGCTGGTACGGTGGCTGTGAGGGCTCAATGTGCTGCAAACTAAAACATGCAAATAGCATTTCAGACTGACCTCAGGAAAAGACGTATGTATGACGCGCCAATTCCTATGCCCCTATTGGTGTGTTATCGAGACGCATACTCGCTTTGTAGCGTGTTTATCAACGCCGTTTGGCCTCCATTGACTTACATTACCTTGCGTGTATGTGTGAATTTATGCCATAATGAGTAGTATGAAAGGGCGAAAAGGATGGATTGTCGGGGTGGTGGATGGGTTAAAAACTACCCAGGTTTCCTAAACCCAACCCGTCTGCTGTATACTGCGCTCAAAATGCGTACGAGTAACACGCCACTCGGCTTTAGAAAGTCGGCGTGTATGTTTACACTAAGTCATGATGTCATGTTGTGGACACATCATCATTGACGTGCTGCATCGAGCTTTGTGTTACAGTCGATGATTGTTAAAATCCTCGGTGCTTTTCATCAGCGAATATTCAAAGCTTTGATGGCGCCGAGAGGAAGTGACGGCTTTGTCAGTGCTCGTCAAATCCCAAAATCAAATACCTACCCATCGAAGGAATATTCAGATCCAGCCCTAGTTTCAAAAAAACAAACAACCGCAAACAGCAGAGATTGTTGGTCAGTTTGTCCCGTTTTGCAACAATAACATTGATGTGATATGAACAAACAGAGAAATGTTTTTTTTTTAGATGAAACAGATGTTGATAAGTTTCCTACGTTTAAGTTTTTACAATTTAAAAACAATTTATATATTAAAATTAAATAAATAAATAAATAAAAAAACAACACAAAACAAAAAACACATTTCTTTGTATAAAATTACATTTAGAGCACAAACCCAAATGGAAAAATCAGAGAACTTAGGAGCAACACTTTGACTCTCTGTTTAAACTGTTCTTTAGAAAGCTCAATGAGTGAAGTGGGAAGACTGTTCCATATCTTTGACCCTCTATACAATAATATATATAGGCAAGGCAAGGCAGCTTTATTTGTATAGCACATTTCAGCAACAGGGCAATTCAAAGTGCTTTACACAAAAACAGTTAAAAAATGAAAACAGATAAAACACAAGAATAAACAGTTAAAAAATAAAAAATAAAAACAGATAAAACATAAGAATAAAAGTTACAGTGCAGTATAAGAAATTAACATAATTTAAAGAAATGCAACATCAAAAAGAAAGGTCTTCAGCTTTGATTTAAAAGAACTGAGAGTAGCAGCGGATCTGCAGGTTTCTGGGAGTTTGTTCCAGATATGAGGAGCATAGAAACTGAATGCTGCTTCACCCTGTTTAGTTCTAACTCTGGGGACAGAAAGCAGACCTGTCCCAGATGACCTGAGAGGTCTGGGGGGGTCGTAGTGTAGTAGCAGATCGGAAATGTATTTTGGCCCTAAACCATTTAGTGATTTATAAACTAGCAAAAGTACTTTGAAATCAATTCTTTGAGACACAGGAAGCCAGTGTAAAGACTTCAGTACTGGAGTGATGTGATCCAGTCTCTTTGTCTTAGTGAGGACCCGAGCAGCAGCGTTCTGAATCAGCTGCAGCTGTCTGATTGATTTTTTAGTGAGACCTGTAAAAACCCCGTTACAGTAGTCAAGTCTACTGAAGATAAAAGCATGGACAAGTTTTTCCAAATCCTGTTGACACATGAGTCCTTTAACCCTTGATATATTCTTAAGGTGATAATAGGCTGACTTTGTAATTGTCTTAATGTGGCTGTTAAAATTCAGGTCAGAGTCCATGACTACACCAAGATTTCTGGCTTTGTCTGTTGTTTTCAACATTGTTGTTTGAAGCTGAGCGCAGACTTTTAATCGTTCCTCTTTTGCTCCAAAAACAACCACCTCAGTTTTTCCTTCATTTAATTTCAGAAAGTTCTGGCACATCCAGTCATTAATTTGTTCAATGCACTTAGTCAGTTTTTGTATTGGACTATAGTCCCCTGGCGATAAGGTTATGTAAATTTGTGTGTCGTCCGCATAACTATGGTAACTTATTTTGTTGTTTTCCATAATCTGGGCCAGTGGAAGCATGTAGATGTTAAACAGAAGAGGCCCCAGAATGGAGCCTTGGGGAACTCCGCACATCATATTTGTATGCTCAGATGTAAAATTACCTATTGACACAAAGTAATCCCTATTCTGTAGGTAGGATTCAAACCAGTTTAGTACTGAGCCAGAAAGGCCAACCCAGTTTTCCAATCGGTCTAGTAATATGTCATGGTCAACCGTGTCAAATAATGATATAATATAATATTAATCTGTATAATACACTAAACTGTGTTTGAGTCGTACAAGAGTAGGGGGGCCTAATAAGACAACTACCACGAGTCGGATACTGAAGAAATTCATTATTAAAAGTATAATATTACAAAGGTGCTGGGGAAATAACTTTTTTATAGAGCTATAAACAAATGAAGCATTTTGAAGTTGATTCACTTGATAAATACTAAGAATACTTGCCTGAGCAAACAATGATTGGGAGGGGTGTCTACGATTAACACAATATTATTCTTAAAGCTCGCTTCTGAAGTCGAAAAATAGATTCCAGTTTAGGTGGGTGGGTGCTAGCCCAAGCAACATTGCAATAATTGATATATGGATACAACATTGAGTAATACAACATAATCGCTACTTTTTTGTTAATCAGGTGCCGAGTTTTTCCGAGTACTCCAACCACTTTGGCTATTTTTGTACTTGTGGCACTAATTTGAGGTTTCCAGGATAAAGAGTCATCTGTATAACGCCAAGGAAACGAGCAGATCTAACATTATTAAAGGAGATATTATCAATGTATCAGACTTAATACCAAAAAATATAGAACTTGTTTTTTTTATGTTGAGTGACAGTTTGTTGGACTTGAACCAAGTAGATAACTTGTCAAGTTCTTCATTAACTACTTTTATTAAAACATCAGTGTTTTTATGGGAGTAAAACACACTTGTATCATCTGCAAATAAAATTTTAGAAAGTTTACCTGAGACATTAGGAAGGTCATTAACATATAATAAAAATAACAAGGGACCCAATATGGAACCCTGTGGTACGCCACAGTGAAGGGGAAGGGGGGGGAATCTGTCCCATTGTAGTTGACAGTTTGAAACTGATCTGAAAGATAACTAGTGAACCAGAGTAGTGACTTGTTGTGTATACCATAATGAGAAAGAATAGAATGAAATGATTAACGGTATCAAATGCTTTTGAAAGATCCAGAAAAACACCTACAGTATTTTCTTTTCTTTTGCTTTGTATATTTCAGTCAAAAAATGGACAAGTGCCATGTAAGTAGAGTGTTGTTTCCTAAAAACCAAACTGGTGTGCATATAAAATATTATTTTTGTCCAGATGTTGAATTAATCTTGTATAAACAAGTTTTTCAAGAACCTTGGACAGGGCTGGTAACAGAGAAATTGGTCTATAATTGTTAAAAATTGCAGGGTCATCTTCTTTATAAACTGGTATAATGTTTGCTAATTTCAACTCTACAGGCACAATTCCTTGAACTAGGGAAAGATTAAAAATATAAAGTAATGGTTTAATGATATCAGGATAAATGGCTTTTAATATTTTACTATCAACATATCATGTCCTGGTGAACAGTCTTTTAAATTGACAATTATATCTCTAATCTCATCCTCGGTAACGGCTGTAAAGTTAAAATCCTCAGACGTTGGAAGATTCATGTAATCTAGTGGACCAAAATGACTAGATGGAGTTTTAGAAGCTAATGTTGGACCTACATCTGAAGAAAAGATATTAAATCTTTTGGCAATTTGTTGTGGATCCGAGACAATAGAATCGTCAATCTTAAATTCATTTGGTAACTGTTTTTTAGAATGTTTTTTATTAAGAATACAATAGATGCTTCTCCACAAAGAAGATGGATTATTTTTATGTTCAACTAATTTCACATTATAGTAGTGGATTTTTGCTCTGATTTAGTCGGTTTCTGTATTTTTTAAATTGCAACAGATTAAATGGGGTAGGACAAAGAAGATATTTTTTATATAATCTATTTTTTTTTTTAATGACTTTATGATAGCTGGAGTTATCCACGGTTTGGACAATTTGTGTTTCAGAGGCACTGATTGGAGAGGACAACATGAGTTGTAAACCTGCGTAACATTTTTTATAAACAATGAAAAGGCCTTCGGAGGATCTACTGTTTGATAGATTTCACTCCATGCTAATTGACTTAAAGCGTGTCTAAAATGTATCACATTTCTTTCACTGAAAATTCGTCTATATTTAATATTTTGCTAAGGTGGGCAATTTTCGCTCTTGTTACCAATGATTAGAAATATGGGACAGTGATCAGCCACATCAATACACAGGACACCAGATTTCATACTCTTGTTATATACATTAGTAAAGATATTATCTATATGAGTTGCTGAGGTATTAGTCACTCTGGTGGGGACTGAAATCAGAGGATTAAAGCTATAGGAATACATAGTGTCAGTAAATTCCTTGATTAACGTATTTCCCTGACTATTTTCAATATTAATGTTAAAGTCACCCATTATGTAACAGTTTTTTCTTTCATTAGAAATGATATCCAGAGCATTTGAGATGTCAATGATAAATGCAGAGAGGTCACAATTAGGTGGTCTATAAATACATAAAATTATTACTAAATTAGTGTCCAATGCTACTACTTCTGAAGAAAAATCAAAAAGCTTTTCAATGTCATCTTTATTTATAATGTTGATTAGAATTGATAAACAGAGAAACCCCTCCAACCACCCTTCCCTCTCTACGTCTGAAAATATGTTTATAATCTTCAAGGTGAAAATTCCCAGCTGTACTGTCAGCCAGCCATGTTTCAGTAAGCCCTATCACATTAAAGGTATAATTCAGATTTTCAAAGCAAGTGGATAAACCCACAAAGTTTTTGGACAAACTTCGAACATTAATATGAAGGAAAGAAAGATCATTTCTAATACTAAGAGAATTTATCAAAGTTTTAAAAGTACTTTCACAATAGTATTCAGAGGAGCCAGAATAATTCTGTTGTAGTTGGAGAATACTGTTAAGATCTGGATCAGAAGAAGTCATCATGCATGTGGACTGGATCAGAAGAAAACATCATGCATGTACGATAACAGGAATTATTTAAACTCCATTGGTAGTTGCCATCTGATGTTGTTGACTGGGTATAACTATGAGTCGATCATAGCTAATAACAATAATAACTTCTCTCTGGCCTCCTTCAGAACTGGAAGCAGTCCGGCCCTCTTCTTCCTAATGCAGTCTCTAACCTGTCTCTCCCTCTCTAACCTGTCTCCCTCTCTAACCTGTCTCTCCCTCTCTAACCCCTCTCTCTGGCCTCCTTCAGAGCTGGAAGCAGTTCGGCCCTCTTCTTCCTAATGCGGTCTGAAAAATCTTCAATAACATAAACACCAGTGTTTTTGAGATGAGCCTTCGCCTTTGTGAGAAAAAGTTCTTTGTTCTTGTAGCGTAGAAACTTTACAACAATTGGTCTTGATTTAGTTGTTGTTTGCTGCTTCAAGTTTCCAATACAATGAGCTCTTTCAATTTCAAAAGACTTCGGATCAATGTTAAGCTTGTCATTAAAAAATTCCCTCACCTTCTTCTCAGAGTCTGGCCAAGATTCAAATGCGTTATCCTGGGTTAAGCCATCAATTATCAGATTATTTCTGCGACTCTGATTATCAAGGGAATCAATTTTCGAGGCAAGATCATTCACTTCAGAGTTAGCGCACAGTGAAGAAAGCTGCTGCAATTGAGATTCAAATGAATCCACCTTCTTCTTCATTGCTCTAAGATCATCAATTTGAGCTTGGGAGAACTGAAGGCTGGTCTTCACCTCCTGCACATCCTTAATGATCCCATCAATTCTAGTGTTGACAGAGTCCAGCACTGTTTTTGTGAAAGACAGGAAGCTTGATTCTTGTCTATCGAGCATATCAATGTAAAACTTCCTTTGCTCTTCCAACATATCTTTCAAAATGTCCATAGTGACATAGTCTTCTTCATTGTGAAGTGCTTTCTTGCTGCTACTGTGTGACATAATTACCTGTTTTTGTGGATTGTTGAGGATTGTAAAAAAAAGGCCAGAAGCCTGGCCAAGAAATCCACTCAGGCAAAATCACTCAATGGGAGGAAGGCCAAGGCTGGTAAAGAATCCGTCAAATATCAACTCTTTCAAAAACCATCCAGTCCTTTGAGTTCAGTAATCCTTTTAGATAAAAGTTAAGAAAACTTGTTGTATAAGAAACACCAGATCACCACTGCTGGTTTTAGCAATGCCGCATGTAGTTCTTTAACACTGCCACTATCATCAAAAAGGCCCAGCAGAGGCTGTTCTTCCTGCTTCAGCTCAGGAAGGTTCAACCTGCCTAAGGAGCTGCTGATCCACTTCTCCAGTCTGTCCTCTGCACGTCCATCACTGTCTGGTCTGGATCTGCCACCAAAAAGGACAGGAGCAGACTACAACGGACAGTTAGGACTGCAGAAAAGATCATCGGTGCCAACCTGCCCTCCGTCCATGACTTATACTCCTCCAGAGTCAGGAAACATCACTGCAGACCCATCTCACCCCGGACACAACCTGTTCCAGCTTCTCCCCTCTGGTAGGCGCTACAGAGCACTGTACGCCAAAACCAACAGACTCAGGATCAGTTTCTTCCCACAAGCCATCACTCTGATGAACAGCTGACTTCTGACTCACAGTGTCAGGTTACATCCGTCTGATGAACAGCTGACTTCTGACCTACAGTGTCAGGTTACATCACTCTGATGAACAGCTGACCACTTACTCACAGTGTCAGGTTACGTCACTCTGAAAAGCTGATTTATGACTCACAGTGTCAGGTTACATCACTCTGATGAACAGCTGACCACTTACTTACAGTGTCAGGTTACATCACTCTGATGAACAGCTGACTTCTGACTCACAGTGTAAGCTTACAGTGGGTACG
>CM057250.1:28245180-28252680 GCA_029931835.1 Etheostoma nigrum | reverse complement strand
TCCTCCTCTACTTTCTCCTCTACTTCCTCCTCTACGTCCTCCTCTACTTCCTCCTCTACTTCCTCCTCTACTTCCTCCTCCACGTCCTCCTCTACGTCCTCCTCTACTTCCTCCTCTACTTCCTCCTCTACTTTCTCCTCTACTTTCTCCTCTACGTCCTCCTTTACGTCCTCCTCTACGTCCTCCTCTACTTCCTCCTCTACTTTCTCCTCTACTTTCTCCTCTACGTCCTCCTTTACGTCCTCCTCTACGTCCTCCTTTACGTCCTCCTCTACGTCCTCCTCTACGTCCTCCTCTACTTCCTCCTCCACGTCCTCCTCTACTTCCTCATCTACTTCCTCCTCTACTTCCACCTCTACGTCCTCCTCTACATCCTCCTCTACTTCCTCCTCTACTTCCTCCTCTACGTCCTCCTCTACTTCCTCCTCTACTTTCTCCTCTACTTTCTCCTCTACTTCCTCCTCTACGTCCTCCTTTACGTCCTCCTCTACTTTCTCCTCTACTTCCTCCTCTACATCCTCCTCTATGTCCTCCTCTACTTCCTCCTCTACTTCCTCCTCTACATCCTCCTCTATGTCCTCCTCTACTTCCTCCTCTACTTCCTCCTCTACGTCCTCCTCTACTTCCTCCTCTACTTCCTCCTCTACGTCCTCCTCTACATCCTCCTCTACTTCCTCCTCTACGTCCTCCTCTACATCCTCCTCTACTTCCTCCTCTACTTCCTCCTCTACGTCCTCCTCTACTTCCTCCTCTACTTCCTCTTCTACTTCCTGCAGGTCTGGACTTATCTTCCTACCTAGTAACCTAGCAACCGTCTACCATCAGCCGACCGTTGGGATGTTCTTTTTAATACGATGCTGCAGACTGTTAACACAACACACCTGTTTGGTTTTTATTTCCTGCGACCACGTGACGAACCTTCGGATCCAACGGGTTGTCTCCACAAAAAAAGACAAGAAGCAGGAAGTCAGGTCAGAA
Source organism: Etheostoma nigrum (assembly GCA_029931835.1). Lineage (NCBI taxonomy): Eukaryota > Metazoa > Chordata > Actinopteri > Perciformes > Percidae > Etheostoma > Etheostoma nigrum. The sequence continues at coordinate 28,251,702 of CM057250.1, read as the reverse complement.
GGAGAGACGGTGGACAACAAACCCCAGAGGACTGCCTGTCTGCTTTTCAGGAAGTCTTGCATGCAGAGATCTGATTGGCCGACTGCTCGGACAACCACAGCATTTTGGTTGGCTCGGAAAATGAAAACTTAACACTTCTCAGGTAACCAGGCGTGCACGACGCGGCGCCGGTCACATGTTCTCCCGGGCCGGGAGGGGGCGGGGCCAAACCCGGTGGGAGGAGCGTGTCTGAGGGTGCTCAAAGCCTATTGGCTGTCCTGAATATGTACATTTGTAAGGTGCCCAAACACCCAAACACAGGGGGACACAAGGTCTCCTGGAAAAGGTCTCCGTGTGTGTGAGTGTGTGTGTGTGTGTGTGTGTGTGTGTGTCTCCGTGTGTGTGAGTGTGTGTGTGTGTGTGTGTGTGTGTGTGTGTGTGTATGTGTGTGTGTGTGTCTTCTAGCTGTCTCTGTGCAGATTGTTTCCTGTTCTCTGCCTGGTTGTGTCTTTCGGTGCGTTCCATTGGAACCCGGAAGACAGAAATGACCTTTGACCTTTGACCTGGTTAACACCGCGGGATTAAAATCTGTGTGATGTAACGTACCGACCCAAATATACGAGGCTCAGCTTTAACTCAAACATACCTTAGATTATTCATATTTCTTTATATTCATATTTTCCAATGAAATTATTTTCTTTATAAAAACAAGATTTGATCTTCAAAGTCTTTTTCTAAAAAAAACAAAACAAAATAAAAACTGTGAAAATAAAGAGGAGGTCTATATATATTTGGGTCAGTACGGTATAAAAAACCCAACTCTGCCCATTCATGGATGCAAAGGTCAAAGGTCATCAGTCCCCTCCTCGCCTCTTATTCTCTCTTTCTTGTTGTTTTTATCGTTTTCACCCGGGACCAAAACCGGGGGGGGGGGGGCGGTCTGTCGCCTCGGGGCCGTGAAAACCCGTCGTTATTACCAAAGAGAAGAGGAAACAGAAGTGTGTGTAATGTTGTGTGTGTGTGTGTGTGTGTGTAATGTTGTGTGTGTGTGTGTAATGTTGTGTGTGTGTAATGTTGTGTGTGTGTGTGTGTGTGTGTAATGTTGTGTGTGTGTGATGTGTGTGTGTGTGTGTGTAATGTTGTGCGTGTGTAATGTTGTGCGTGTGTAATGTTGTGTGTGTGTGTGTGTGTGTGTTTGTGTGTAATGTTGTGTGTGTGTGTGTGTGTGTGTGTGTGTGTGTTTTGACCCCTCTGTGATGCCATACGTGTAACAGTGAATGTCTACGATGATGATGATGCTGCTGCTGACGATGATGAAGATGAAATGTATTTCTGTATTTTCCTTTGTTGATTGTTAATTTGACTTCCGGTGCATCGAACATGCAAACTGTCGGTCCTTCAGGCCGAGTCTGTGTCTGAGGGTCGCAGGACCGACGCATTCCCCCCCACCTCGTAAAATACGGACGTCTGCGTTATCAATGCTAAAAGTTGTATAACACGCTTGGTGGTCTCCTTTAGCGTCATATAACACGCTTGGTTGTCTCCTTTAGCGTTGTATAACACGCTTGGTCGTCTCCTTTAGCGTCGTATAACACGCTTGGTTGTCTCCTTTAGCGTTGTATAACACGCTTGATCATCTCCTTTAGCTTCATATAACACGCTTGGTTGTCTCCTTTAGCGTCATATAACATGCTTGGCCGTCTCCTTTAGCTTCATATAACACGCTTGGTTGTCTCCTTTAGCGTCGTATAACATGCTTGGTCGTCTCCTTTAGCGTCGTATAACACGCTTGGTGGTCTCCTTTAGCATTGTATAACACGCTTGGTGGTCTCCTTTAGCGTCATATAACACGCTTGGTGGTCTCCTTTAGCATCATATAACACGCTTGGTCGTCTCCTTTAGCGTCATATAAAACGCTTGGTTGTCTCCTTTAGCATCTTATAACACGCTTGGTCGTCTCCTTTAGCGTCATATAACACGCTTGGTCGTCTCCTTTAGCATCTTATAACACGCTTGGTGGTCTCCTTTAGCGTCATATAAAACGCTTGGTTGTCTCCTTTAGTGTCTTATAAAACGCTTGGTGGTCTCCTTTAGCGTCATATAACACGCTTGATCATCTCCTTTAGCGTCATATAACACGCTTGGTTGTCTCCTTTAGCGTCATATAACACGCTTGGTCGTCTCCTTTAGCGTCATATAACACGCTTGGTCATCTCCTTTAGCGTGTTATAACACGCTTGGTGATCTCCTTTAGCGTCTTATAACACGCTTGGTCGTCTCCTTTAGCGTCATATAACACGCTTGGTCGTCTCCTTAAGCGTCACGTTAACAGCCGGTGTCCAAACGTCCGTATTTTACGAGTTCGGAGTGGGAACTTGTTGGAAATACAGAAAACATTGACTGATAACGAACGAGTGGACCAATCGGGAGAAAGTGAAACAAACATCCGACCAATAACTGCTCATGGACCAGATCACCTCAACACACCAGAAATACCTCAGAAGACGTTCTACGTGTTTAAAGTTCTGTATTTTATTAGTTGCTTTGACAACTTGTAGTCACATATTTTATTGTGAAGTTTGTATTCTTTGATTAGAGAGATTAATCTTTTTTATTTTACATTAAAATCTCCAAACTGTTCCAGCGAGACTCGAACCTCCAGCTTGTCCATAGTTGTTTTTTTTAGACTGAACTGAACTGCCGATGTCATAAAAGCTCCTGGACTGTGTCTCCGTCTTCCCCCGTTCCTTTAGTCTGCTTTCTTTGACTCTAATCTCCTTTCCTAGCCTCTCCTCTCCTTTCCTAGCCTCCCCTTTGCTAGCCTCCTTTCCTAGCCTCTCCTTTCCCTTCCTAGCCTCTCCTTTCCTAGCCTCCCTTCCTAGCCTCTCCTCTCCTTTCCTAGCCTCTCCTTTCCCTTACTAGCCTCTCCTCTCCTAGCCTCTCCTTTCCCTTCCTAGCCTCTCCTTTCCTAGCCTCTCCTCTCCTAGCCTCCTTTCCTAGCCTCTCCTCTCCTAGCCTCTCCTCTTCAGGCTGGGGGGGGGGGGGGGGCATATTAATGTTAAATTATACTCAAATTTAAAGTTTCATGCCATAGGACCTTTTAAGAATCTTTAGTATAGAGTTGGGCGCGGCGGCAGATGTTCATTCTGAATCAGCGTTGAAACTGAAGTATAAAAACCTTTTGGGTCGCGTTCCAAAACGACAGGAAACGCATCACGAGTCGTCGACTCTGAGTCGTCAGATTTCCATTCTGAGACGCAGCGCTCTCGTTAACATCGTACAACACACCTAACCTCACTTCTTTGTTCCTTTTCTTTTCTCATCGCTTCACCTCTATTCTCCGTCATCTTGACAGCTTTCCTATATCCTTATCATCTTTACTATATCCTCATCATGTTTCCTATATCCTTATCATCTTTCCTATATCCTTATCATGTTTCCTATATCCTCATCATGTTTCCTATATCCTCATCATGTTGACTTGTCACTTGTGTCCTTTCCTCTCTCATCTTCCTCTTTTCTCTGCTCCTCTCTCACTATTTCTCCACTTCCCTTTATTTTATTATTATACGTTCATTTGACTTCCATCTCTGGAACTTCCTTCCTTCCTTCCTTCCTTCCTTCACTTTGTGTCTGTCCTTCCTGTGAATGTTTTTCTAAATATTCCATCAGAGTATATTTTCTATCAAAATGCATTTAAAATATTTTGATTTAAATCCGGATGAAAATTCACCTTTGAGTGAAATCACTGTCGATTTAAATGTTTTATTCTGGAAGAAAAACTTCCAATAATTTAAATTCCTATCAGCGTATTGTTATCATAATGTATTTTTTAAACACAATCCTCTCAGATGATTCTCATTTATGTCGATGATGCTAACGAGAGACTTCTGTAATGTCAACACAGTAAAAATGGACCTACTTAATGAAGTGGTTCACTGCTAGCTTAGCTACAAGCTAGCATCAAACACAACAAAGGCTGTCAGTTGAATGGTGTTTTGAGCTAATGTTAGCATAGATAGTTACAACGTTTTTGAAATGATTTCCATCTTTTGTTATTGTTTGTAATGACAAAACTTTATTATGTCATGGATTTCACTAATTTCAGTATGACACATTATGCCGTAAACCATTTAAATCTGAGCATGAGACTCACATCAGGTAGTAACCGAGGGTAACAACGATGCTTTTTAGGTGTTGCGCTAGTCACTACTCCAGATTAGCATTGCTTCTCCTTCTGAGGATATAGTTCCCAGTTTGGATGCGGTTCCTTTAAAAACAGCAGGAAACTCTAAAGGTCTCTTAGCGAAGGGGAGTGTGACGTCGCTGCTTTAATCCACTTCCTGGTCACAGTGTGAATCTGATTCAGCTTTGTTCTTGTAACCTTTATTAAAAGTTAAGATGAGAAGTTTTAACCCTTGTGTTTCCTCCCGGGTCAAAAAGATGATGCTGTTATTTTGGGTCGCGTTCCAAAAACGACTAACAAGAAGGTTCTCCCCAAAACCACTAGTCTGTTCTTTCCATTGTTGGGATTGTGAAGCGGCCAGAGTCTCTCCGCTCTACCTCCCAGTACCACGGCCCAGTTAGAGGTGATGCTGCTGCTTCAACCTCTCTGGATCATCAGGACTCAGCTGATCCTGCAACACATCCTCCTCCTGATCATGGCCACCATCTGATGAGAGAAGAAGAGAAGAGAAGAGATACATGAGTGTTTCCAGAGACTCCCTCCATCAGCTGTCAGTCAGTGAAGCAGCACATCCAGTATAAAGAGCAGCAGAGACTTCAGTCCTGTTCAGACACCAAGTGGAGCGGCTGTGTAGAGCAGCCTGCTTCCTTTCAGCTCTCATGTTAACGTGTTGGAGTGAAGCTCACAGACCTGCAGAGACTTTGGGCATCAAGTCTGTCGACTCTGCACATTTCACTGAATACACAGTGGAAATAGACTAGAAAACAAAAGGTACCGAGGTAACAAGAGACAGGAGACACAAGGGCTGGGAACAGGTGAAAGACATCAGACAATCACAAGGGCGGGAAAACTAAAGGCAGGAAGTAAAACAAGACTAGACATTAAAACAAGACTATCAAAATAAAACAGGAAACAGAACTCACACAATCATAACATAGCCTACCGTTAGCTAGAAGCTAGCTTCAACACAGTTAAAATGCTGACAGCTAAATGGTCTAACGTCTGTCTTTCACTGAAAGGATTCCAACAGCGTGCAGCTAAAGACACGAGGAGACGAGTTGAGCTTTGAGACAACGTGGACACTGCTGCTGTCGGAGACACAACTGAGACGGGACGCTAGTCTAGATCATAAGGTTGTGGCATTTAATGTTGTAAAAAATACCCTTCTGCCATCTAGCGGTTCTTCTCTAACTTTTGATAAGAGGACACACCTGTTGTTTGGCAGTTTATAGAAATAAAGAATTTTAAAAAAAATAATTTGTCAACAACTCATTCAGTTAAAAGAATTGTGAGAAAATCATATCGTGAACTTAAAGTCATAAATGGTGTCTGATTTTGAGTTGAGTGTATCGTGACATCCCAAATACTAACTGTGTTTAGTTTGATACTGCTGAAACCAGCATGGACTGACTCCAACCCTCTACTGACCTCAGAGTCTCCAGTCTACAGTCTGGACTCTCCTTCAGATCACACAGCTGCTCCACGTCTGAATCCTCCAGGTTGTTGTAGCCCAGGTCCAGGTCTTTCAGATGGGAGGGGTTGGACTTCAGAGCTGAGGCCAGAGCAGCACAGCTGATCTCTGACAAGCTGCAGCCCCACAATCTGAATAAAGAATAAATGAAGAAGATAACAATCCATTTATTATCCAATCAGATGTGTTGATGTAGCTCAACATTACTTTGTCCTAATCAATGACCTTTCCCCTAAAATGAGGATTGTTTAAATGAGTTGTTAGTTCTATGTGCAGGGCAGTTCTGATATTAATGTTATCATGTGTTGCTTTATTTCCACATATATTTAAAAGATAGATTCCTTACATGAAACAAAATTACTTTTATGGCATTCATTTCATTTTAACAAAATTACCTTGTTGATGTTTTAAATGTGTGACATGACTACGTCCTAATAAATAATTACATTTTATTTCTATGACAGTGCAGATTAAACAAGTTATATTTTGTGTGTGTTTAAGTGTGTGTGCGTGTGTATTTTGTCCGTGTTTTTGTGTGTGTGTGTAAATTAGTGTGTCTGTGTGTGTGTGTGCCAATGAGTTTGTGTTTATGTGTGTGTGTGTATCTGTGTGTATTTGTGTGTAAGTGTGTAGGTGTTTTTGTGTCTCTATATTTTTTGTGTCTATTATATTTTTCGCGTATGTGTGCGAGTTAGTGAGTGAGTGACTTTGTGTGTGTTTTTTGTGTGTGTGTAAATTAGTGTGTGTGTAAGTGTGTGTGTGTATTTCTGTGTATGTGATTTTCTATGTTTGTGTGCGCAAGTGTGTGAGTGTGGATGTTTGTGTGTGTGAGTACGAGTGAGTGTTTTTGTTTGTGTGTGTGTGTGTGTGTTTGTGTGTGTGTGTG
>CM057250.1:28101842-28244680 GCA_029931835.1 Etheostoma nigrum | reverse complement strand
CACTAGAAACCTTTATACATTACATATATAATGTAATACACTGACACTAGAAACCTTTATACATTACATATATAATGTAGTACACTGACACTAGAAACCTTTATACATTACATATATAATGTAGTACACTGACACTAGAAACCTTTATACATTACATATATAATGTAATACACTGACACTAGAAACCTTTATACATTACATATATAATGTAATACACTGACACTAGAAACCTTTATACATTACATATATAATGTAATACACTGACTCTAGAAACCTTTATACATTACATATATAATGTAATACACTGACACTAGAAACCTTTATACATTACATATATAATGTAATACACTGACACTAGAAACCTTTATACATTACATATATAATGTAGTACACTGACACTAGAAACCTTTATACATTACATATATAATGTAATACACTGACACTAGAAACCTTTATACATTACATATATAATGTAATACACTGACACTAGAAACCTTCATACATTACATATATAATGTAATACACTGACTCTAGAAACCTTTATACATTACATATATAATGTAATACACTGACTCTAGAAACCTTTATACATTACATATATAATGTAGTACACTGACACTAGAAACCTTTATACATTACATATATAATGTAATACACTGACACTAGAAACCTTTATACATTACATATATAATGTAATACACTGACACTAGAAACCTTTATACATTATATATATAATGTAGTACACTGACTCTAGAAACCTTTATACATTACATATATAATGTAATACACTGACACTAGAAACCTTTATACATTACATATATAATGTAGTACACTGACACTAGAAACCTTTATACATTACATATATAATGTAATACACTGACTCTAGAAACCTTTATACATTACATATATAATGTTATACACTGACACTAGAAACCTTTATACATTACATATATAATGTAATACACTGACACTAGAAACCTTTATACATTACATATATAATGTAGTACACTGACACTAGAAACCTTTATACATTACATATATAATGTTATACACTGACACTAGAAACCTTTATACATTACATATATAATGTTATACACTGACACTAGAAACCTTTATACATTACATATATAATGTAATACACTGACACTAGAAACCTTTATACATTACATATATAATGTAATACACTGACACTAGAAACCTTTATACATTACATATATAATGTAATACACTGACACTAGAAACCTTTATACATTACATATATAATGTAGTACACTGACACTAGAAACCTTTATACATTACATATATAATGTAGTACACTGACACTAGAAACCTTTATACATTACATATATAATGTAATACACTGACACTAGAAACCTTTATACATTACATATATAATGTAGTACACTGACACTAGAAACCTTTATACATTACATATATAATGTAGTACACTGACACTAGAAACCTTTATACATTACATATACACTCACCGGCCACTTTATTAGGTACACCTGTCCAACTGCTCGTTAACACTTAATTTCTAAGCAGCCAATCACATGGCGGCAACTCAGTGCATTTAGGCATGTAGACATGGTCAAGACAATCTCCTGCAGTTCAAACCGAGCATCAGTATGGGGAAGAAAGGTGATTTGAGTGACTTTGAACGTGGCATGATTGTTGGTGCCAGAAGGGCTGGTCTGAGTATTTCAGAAACTGCTAATCTACTGGGATTTTCACGCACAACCATCTCTAGGGTTTACAGAGAATGGTCCGAAAAAGAAAAAACATCCAGTGAGCGGCAGTTCTGTGGGCGGAAATGCCTTGTTGATGCCAGAGGTCAGAAGAGAATGGCCAGACTGGTTCGAGCTGATAGAAGGGCAACAGTGACTCAAATTACCACCCGTTACAACCAAGGTGGGCAGAAGAGCATCTCTGAACGCACAGTACGTCGAACTTTGAGGCAGATGGGCTACAGCAGCAAAAGACCACACCGGGTGCCACTCCTTTCAGCTAAGAACAGGAAAGTGAGGCTACAATTTGCATAAGCTCATCGAAATTGGACAATAGAAGATTGGAAAAACGTTGCCTGGTCTGATGAGTCTCGATTTCTGCTGCAACGTTCGGATGGTAGGGTCAGAATTTGGCGTCTACAACATGAAAGCATGGATCCATCCTGCCTTGTATCAACGGTTCAGGCTGGTGGTGGTGGTGTCATGGTGTGGGGAATATTTTCTTGGCACTCTTTGGGCCCCTTGGTACCAATTGACCATCGTTGTAACGCCACAGCCTACCTGAGTATTGTTGCTGACCATGTCTATCCCTTTATGACCACAATGTACCCAACTTCTGATGGCTACTTTCAGCAGGATAATGCGCCATGTCATAAAGCTGGAATCATCTCAGACTGGTTTCTTGAACATGACAATGAGTTCGCTGTACTCAAATGGCCTCCACAGTCACCAGATCTCAATCCAATAGAGCATCTTTGGGATGTGGTGGAACGGGAGATTCGCATCATGGATGTGCAGCCGACACATCCGCGGCAACTGTGTGATGCCATCATGTCAATATGGACCAAACTCCCTGAGGAATGCTTCCAGCACCTTGTTGAATCTATGCCACGAAGAATTGAGGCAGTTCTGAAGGCAAAAGGGGGTCCAACCCATTACTAGCATGGGGTACCTAATAAAGTGGCCGGTGAGTGTATAATGTAATACACTGACACTAGAAACCTTTATACATTACATATATAATGTAATACACTGACACTAGAAACCTTTATACATTACATATATAATGTAATACACTGACTCTAGAAACCTTTATACATTACATATATAATGTAATACACTGACACTAGAAACCTTTATACATTACATATATAATGTAATACACTGACACTAGAAACCTTTATACATTACATATATAATGTAGTACACTGACACTAGAAACCTTTATACATTACATATATAATGTAATACACTGACACTAGAAACCTTTATACATTACATATATAATGTAATACACTGACACTAGAAACCTTCATACATTACATATATAATGTAATACACTGACTCTAGAAACCTTTATACATTACATATATAATGTAATACACTGACTCTAGAAACCTTTATACATTACATATATAATGTAATACACTGACACTAGAAACCTTTATACATTACATATATAATGTAATACACTGACACTAGAAACCTTTATACATTACATATATAATGTAGTACACTGACACTAGAAACCTTTATACATTACATATATAATGTAATACACTGACACTAGAAACCTTTATACATTACATATATAATGTAATACACTGACACTAGAAACCTTTATACATTACATATATAATGTAGTACACTGACACTAGAAACCTTTATACATTACATATATAATGTAGTACACTGACACTAGAAACCTTTATAAATTACATATATAATGTAATACACTGACACTAGAAACCTTTATACATTACATATATAATGTAGTACACTGACACTAGAAACCTTTATACATTACATATATAATGTAGTACACTGACACTAGAAACCTTTATACATTACATATATAATGTAATACACTGACACTAGAAACCTTTATACATTACATATATAATGTAATACACTGACACTAGAAACCTTTATACATTATATATATAATGTAGTACACTGACTCTAGAAACCTTTATACATTATATATATAATGTAATACACTGACACTAGAAACCTTTATACATTACATATATAATGTAGTACACTGACACTAGAAACCTTTATACATTACATATATAATGTAATACACTGACTCTAGAAACCTTTATAAATTACATATATAATGTTATACACTGACACTAGAAACCTTTATACATTATATATATAATGTAATACACTGACACTAGAAACCTTTATACATTACATATATAATGTAATACACTGACACTAGAAACCTTTATACATTACATATATAATGTAGTACACTGACACTAGAAACCTTTATACATTACATATATAATGTAATACACTGACTCTAGAAACCTTTATACATTACATATATAATGTAGTACACTGACTCTAGAAACCTTTATACATTACATATATAATGTAGTACACTGACTCTAGAAACCTTTGTACATTACATATATAATGTAATACACTGACACTAGAAACCTTTATACATTACATATATAATGTAGTACACTGACACTAGAAACCTTTATACATTACATATATAATGTAATACACTGACACTAGAAACCTTTATACATTACATATATAATGTAGTACACTGACTCTAGAAACCTTTATACATTACATATATAATGTAATACACTGACACTAGAAACCTTTATACATTACATATATAATGTAATACACTGACACTAGAAACCTTTATACATTACATATATAATGTAATACACTGACACTAGAAAGCTGTGCTGTGTCTCAAATCGCGCACTTCTGTACTAAATACTAACTATTTGAGTACATAGTGCGTTCACACTGTCGAAGTGCGGTCAAACGCAGTGTACTTAAATACCCGGATGGTGCACTCAAAACGCCCCGAAAAATGAGTGTACATCGATGGACACTTTCCACACTCAACGGTCGCCATCTTGGCTACGTAGCGGAAGGGGCGGGGCTAACAACAATTAGACGCGATAGCGAGACCGACGGAGCAATACAAATGTAAGTTGAACGTGAGTGTTTTTGCTATACTTATAACATATAAGCCACCTGTATATGTATATTTGGTTAATTTTACAGTCGGTAATGATTTTTGTACCACGAACTATAACCTTTATTGGTACCGTAATTTGACGTGCTAGCAAGCCAATCTTAGCTAGCTAACAGCGGCAGTTTAACCAGATTGGCAAATACGTTATAAGCTAACGTTACATGTGTTGTAGTATTTTGTTGTTTGTGTTAAACTATCGTTCCGCTGTAGAAGATTTTAGTGTTAAAAGTGTGATCTTAACAAGTTGTACATAATCCGATGTGAGCGTCAGCTCACCAAAATAGCGATCAGCTGATTGTCTGCCGGGAACGTAAACAGTAGCGCAATGTTAAAATGTATCCGCTGTTACTGCCTCCACCTGATGTATATACTGCCTCCACCTGATGTATATCCTGTATAACCCATCTCTTCAGGGACAAACGAGGAGTAGAGGGCCGTCATTTAGGGGCGACGATGGCCATCAGACCGTAGAAGGATCCCCTGGAGAGTCTGAAGTCCCCCTTCATGTCCCTGTCCCCATCAGACTAGCTCCGACCCGGGGGGAGCCTGCAGAACTACAAGCACATTTATAAAATAAAATTATATTAAAAGTATTAAAACTTTGTTCTCTTTTGTATTACACGTTGCATGACTGTAGCAAGCATATAAAGAATATAAAGGAATGGTGATCTATTTAAATGTCAGGTCTGTTCCCTCTGCTTTCACTATTGTATCGTCACTGTATGAAGACCATTTAGAACAAAAATACAACTTATAATAAAATATGTAATGATGTTTTGTCTATTAGGTAAGTTGTAAGGGTAATGCTTCACTATAACAGTCTTATCTCTGGGCTACAAAGATTTCCTCATGAAACAGTTGAGCATTAAAATGAACAGTAACGTTATGAATGAATGAATATTAACGTTACTTATTTTTAGAGCAGAAACATAAGTATATACATATAAGAGTGGACTGCAAAGAATAGATATAATTAATGAATTTAAAAGACTGCACTAACAAGAACGAATATTATACAATACAGTTGTGTGTACTGTTTTCAGCTAATGGGGGGGGGGGTGACATGACGGCTGTGTTGCAGTCGTCATCCTGGAGCAAATAAAAACATCACATTTATTGTTGTTAAAATATCAAAAACAATGCAGGAATTATTTTTCGCGAAACACAATAGCAGACTGGAATGCTCTCCCTTGGTGAAATTCACAATTTTACAGAAGAAGAAGAGATGAAATGTGGTCGTCATTTCCGGTAAGTGCACATGGCAGTGCGCGATTTGAGACAACACTCCTCTGTCGAAATTTACGCACTATGCAAGACAGTACGTAGTGCGCGAAGTGTACTTCTGTAAGTGCACTAACGGAAGTGCGCGATTTGAGACACAGGTCTGGTTAGCTAAGCTGCGTTAGCGTTAGCAACGTTAACCAGTTAACGTTGCTAACGCTAACGTTAACTGGTTAACGTTAGTATTACTGGTCCGTATGTACAAACAACGTTATATTATAAACGATAGGTAACCCAGCAACAGCGATTATGAGCTTGTCCTCAGAATTAATGTTTTGGTTGAGTTTTACTCGTGTTCTATAAACTCCACACTTCATATACAATTTATGCATCAAAACACTGACAAAGTTGTCCTCTCTCACACAATTTTAAGTGTTACAACTCACTGTTTTCAAATTGTGTTCTCAATTGTCTCTGATTTACACTCTGAGGTCTAAGGACATTTTTTACAGATCTTTTTAAATTCAAAATTGAATAAATTTAAATTAAGTATCTCAGCTGATCCCTGTGTGTTTCATATCAAAATGTTCATAAAAACCTCAGCTTTTTGTAAGGTGAGGCTCAAATGTGTTCCAGAGTAATGTGTAAAGACATCATTTGGCCCTAAAGCTGAAACGCTGATGGTTCCTTGTTGAAATTCAAACCTACACCAAATTATTTTGGTGCTTGAAATGAACTCACAAAAGTAGCGTCATATATGAATAAAATAGCAAATAAATGTCTAAAATGACATTTTGTAAAATCACTTTTTGAATATGAGTGATGTCAAACTTGGCTGCTGTGTCTTTGTGTTTTTTTATTATGCACAACAAAACAAAGAAATTATATAAAATATAAAAATAAATCTCCCATACCATGATATAGGGCCAGCCATGACTAAACACTTATTTATGAACTTCAATGTTCATTAAAAAAGAATGTCTAAATAAAACTGCACAACGTAGTGTCTACATTAAACATAAAGTATTCAAGCCGGAGCACAGAGTCCACTATATGCAGCAAAAACACAAGACTTTTACCCAGGAAATGCTTGTTAGTTCCTCGTTAGTGTTTTAATTCAAATCCGATTTTCTTCCAACACTTAAAGAGTCGTACTGGTCCCTAAACGTAACTGTCATCGCTGCATGATTCTCATTTTTTCTGTCTAAACTCTAAGACGCAGGCCTTAAACAGGCAGGAAGGGCTGCTCAATTATGGAAAAAATCATAATCACAAACATTTAACACGACTACTCATTACATTTTGGATGTTGCATGTATTGAACTTAAAACAGTCAAACAGTAAAAACATCTTGAACTGTGTGAAATGTATACTTTCCCATTGAATTTTCATTCAGAACACAAAATAAGAATTTACTAATACAAGAAAAATATAAAATACATTTTTAATACGTAATGTGCCAAAAATAATATTTCTTCTCGATAACATTGTTTTTGTGATCATTAGGAGCCAAAAATGTGTTTAATTGCACAGCCCTATGGGAAGTTTAGGAATGTTTAGGGCTTGACTAAAATGTGTGAATACGTCGGCCTCTGATTGGCTCTCTCTTAAATTCTCCAATAAACCTAACTGGACCACCCCTGTAATACACTAGAATCTGCCTGAGGTTGTATTTTTGGGGCAAAAATATGGTTAATGGCCTGTCATTGAACAGAACATGATATTTTTTTCATTGTTATATGGTAAGAAAAGGTTTTTATTGGCCCCATGTGGGCGATGAAACTCCCAGCCAGTGCTTGGATTGGGTCATACACTGCATGACCTCATTCTACAGCACACACATGCTCCTGTGTGTTTGAGATCATTTTGTCTGGAGATAAAGAACAAGCTGCATTTGTGTTCCGTGGGTTTCCTGTCACTCCTCAGGCTCCTCCAGAACCATTTCAAATGGAAGCTGGCGATCGCCCCTCCAACGCTGTCTCAACATTTCCCTTTGAAGCATCGATGCTTGTAGCGTGGAGCATGAAAGTTCATTCGAAACAAAAGCATCACGCTCTGCAGAGCTGCTGGGTTTTCTTCAAGATGAGACACCGCCACCTGAACACACACACACACACACACACACATACACATCGCCAGGCATAAAAAGTGCAACCCTCTTCCTCTCTGGTCACTTTGGGAAAACACGCTTAATCTTGGTTTGCCTTCTCCTCCGATGAGGCAGTACACACACACACACACACACACACACACACATCAGTAAATCACCATCCTCTCACCAGGGTGGAATTCTATGCTCTCAGTTTTTTAAAAGAGGATGAAAGCGATTTGACTTAAGATATTTTACAAAAGATGAAAGAGGCCTTTTATATATGAGTGTTTTTTTCCGAGGACCGGAACTGAGGCCACGAGAGTGACCTGAAATTCTCCCAGGCTTTAGAAGATTTCATTAGAACCAGAAGTTTGCACAGGGCAAATGGCGCTACAGTAAATCACAGCAGTGTTCAGAAGGAATGAGATTTTGTCCCAATTCTCCCCTGAATTGTTGTAGTGGATGTCAGATTCAGTGTAAGTAGTTCAGAATCCTGTAAGACCCAGACCGAGCTTCTGATCTTCCAGTCACCCCCAACATCAGATCGGTGCTTATACGGAGCTCACAGCGCTGATTAACAATCACAAAGGGTGGAGGAAACAGGAAGCGCTAACAGCTACAGTGCTAACAGAGCATAAAGCTAGGTTTGTGGTAGCCGCCGTGTTCACCATAAAATGACGTCACAGCTGTCGATTCCAGTGCAAATGCTCCGCAAGCTGTCCCCAACTACACTAACTTTTAATCTGTTTTACTTTGAAATAATAACGGGATTTGCCTTTAGGCTTACTAGGCGAATGAATGAATCAGCACATTCTCCGAGGTGCTGTAAGAGCTATCGCAGTTTGATTTCCCATTTACCAAATAATGTTTTAACAGACCCAAATGTTCCTCACTGTTGCAACGCTTCATTTGTTCCTTTCATTTGAATATGGTGTAAAAGCTCTTTTTGCATGTGCACCAAGTCCAATCCAAACACACATGTGAACCCCTCCTATACATGATGCTGATTCCTAGCCTCTTTTCACCCCTAGACAGTATCACTGAGATGACTAGCCACTCAAAGCAAGATTCAGTCCTATTGATCTCTGTAGTTCTGCTCTGAGTCAGCTGATGTCCTAACAGACAGCCCGGTCCATAAAACAGGATTTATTCGGAGCCAAAGCTTTTATTGGTCCGGGTGAAAATAGACAAACATTTGATCTTTGAGAAGAAGAGGTTTTAGGGCGACGGGGTTTGGGGTTTTGTGGTCATGAATTATGAGACTGCAATTTTATCTTTAATTTTATTAAAGGAAAAATGCTCGATAAATTCTGATCTGTGCTGTAATTTATGTTGCACACACTTTCCCAACCTGATTCATCCACCTATTCCTGATAGTCATTCTTTTTAACATTCAGGGGTCTTTTGGGTGATTATTTTCCTTGAGCTTTACATCTTTACCAAGCAACACACCACCAAACTTAACTCCATTCTCTTATTTTTGTTGTTTTCCCCTTTTCTATTTTTCATTTCTCACTCTCTCTCTCCCTCTCTCTTTCTCTGTCTCTCTCTCTCTGTGTTTTATTGGCTGTAGTTCCTTGCAGCTAGTGGAGGAGGGTTAATGAATTACCGTTTCTTCACCGTGATGGGAGCCATTAATGGCTACAGCAACAGTAAAGGTTATCATAAACACATTTTCCTCCCTTTAGTGTTTGAATGTGTGAAAAGATGAGGGAGAAATGACTTGCATCCAACATTATCATTTACTTAAATTATCACTGTGGATGCAGCATAATAGGCTGCATGGGAGACATATGCCAACCAGTTATTGAGAAGGCATCAGGGAGTCATTCATGAAGTCAACACAGTGGTGTTGTTTTTTAAAGCATAGCTGGAATATGTCTATATGCCAACATTCTTTATTGTTTGTGCTACTAACTGAAATGTGTCCATTTGATCAGATACTTCCTGATTGAAGTGAGGTATTAGAGAACAACTAGGTCCATTGACTCAAGGTCCATTTACTAGCTTTTTCCAAAGCTTTTAACCACGTCTCGTGAGCTTAATCATTGAGCAACTGAGCAACTCCACCCACTGATGAATGCTATGAAGATGTGTTTGACAGCTTTGGAAAAAGCTAGTGAGTAGAACTTGGTTTACAGTTTTTTGCTAAACAATTGTTTTTAAGGTTAAGAATAACGTTCAAGCTCAACCAAAAAATGCTAATCTGTTATAGGTAATACAATTTTCAAAGAGTCCAAAACAATACATTTTATTATCTTATATTCAAGAATATATACATGTTTTTAACCTTAAAAACAATTGTTTAGCAAAAAACTGTAAACCAAGTTCCACTCACTAGCTTTTTCTATTTAACAAATTAGCTAAATGTATCAAACTAGTATTTGATCTTGTCCTGACACAAAGCAGTAGTATTAAAACTCATGTAATATTTTACGTACATATTTTACATAATTACAGAATGAATAAGGGAGACTTTTGATATACATACGACTATCGTTACCTGGATCTCTGCAGGGTAAATCCAGACAGCTAGCTAGACTATCTGTCCAATCTGAGGACTATGGTTACCTGGTCCTCAGATCTCTGCAGGGTAAATCCAGACAGCTAGCTAGACTATCTGTCCAATCTGAGGACTATGGTTACCTGGTCCTCAGATCTCTGCAGGGTAAATCCAGACAGCTAGCTAGACTATCTGTCCAATCTGAGGACTATGGTTACCTGGTCCTCAGATCTCTGCAGGGTAAATCCAGACAGCTAGCTAGACTATCTGTCCAATCTGAGCACTATGGTTACCTGGTCCTCAGATCTCTGCAGGGTAAATCCAGACAGCTAGCTAGACTATCTGTCCAATCTGAGGACTATGGTTACCTGGTCCTCAGATCTCTGCAGGGTAAATCCAGACAGCTAGCTAGACTATCTGTCCAATCTGAGGACTATGGTTACCTGGTCCTCAGATCTCTGCAGGGTAAATCCAGACAGCTAGCTAGACTATCTGTCCAATCTGAGCACTATGGTTACCTGGTCCTCAGATCTCTGCAGGGTAAATCCAAACAGCTAGCTAGACTATCTGTCCAATCTGAGGACTATGGTTACCTGGTCCTCAGATCTCTGCAGGGTAAATCCAGACAGCTAGCTAGACTATGTGTCCAATCTGAGGACTATGGTTACCTGGTCCTCAGATCTCTGCAGTGTAAATCCAGACAGCTAGCTAGACTCTGTCTGTCCAATCTGAGTTTTCTGTTGACGACAAACTACATCTGAACGTACACATGTTCCACCAAAACAACATCCTTTCTGAGACCATTTGGCAGAGGCACTGCTGCTTTTCCCAGTGTTTAGCACCCCCCAAGATGATTGTGATTGGTTTAAAGAAATGCCAATAAACCAGAGCACGTTTTTCTCCCATCCCAGAATGTTGTGTGGACTAGACAGACCCTCTTCTGCAGCGCTGTGGTGGAGGAAGGTCTGCGTGAAGATAAGCGTGAGGTAACTGAGTGAGTGCTTGCCATCAAAGCAAATCATGCACAAAGCCTGAATGGCCTAATTCATTTCCAAATGCTCTTTATTGAATTAAATCTCACTTCTTATTTGAGGCATCAATAGAACGAGCAAGCAGGGAGTTTATTAGATTTGATGCCTGAACATGAGCTGTTGCTAACATCTGGGAAGTAATCAGTGTCTAGGTTCCTTTCATATGATCTTGTTTGGTGAATTTCTAGGTTAATGTTTTTTGATTTGTCCCTGAAGGACCCATTTGAAGATAATGAGCCATAGGCAAAGATAAATGTGTTAGACAATTCAATCTTTTATTGGTCTTTATTTGTATCAATACAAGCGCTGTTGTGTCTGCTTGTACTGCTTTTATTGTTTCCATGGAAATTCCTCTTGCAGCACAAAATGCACACACACACACACACACACACACACACAGACCAAGTCTTTGCAGGGATGGAATGTTGCTAGGCAACATGTTGAAGACAATGACAATGTGTAATTGGTTTAGTGCTGATTCAAAGGTTAGAGGGTGCTGGAGTTAGACCAGGGTCGACCTTCTTCCAATCAGCCCTTCTGTTGCCGGCTCTTGTCACCTTTGCTCTTACTGAACTTGTGCATTGTGGATATAGCGGAACCAAGTGAAGAGGGACAAAGGCCTGCACGAGCCAACACTTAGTCTTTTTAGCTTAAGCAACAAAGGAATCAAAAGAGCTTTTATCTCAAGGGGATTTAAGCGGTGCACCTCTTATTGAAGCAAAGGTTCTTTCCCAGAGACCTTGAGCCTACCCTTCATTAAAAGAACTGACGTGATTCTACCTGTTAGTGTTTGCTAATGAGGCTTTGAAATCCTGCTATGCTGCAAGAGACAGCCTCCCAAGATGTAGGCCTATGGCTTAAAAATACCTGCTAGTTGATGATTGTCCATCAACACCGATGACATGCTAGGTCTTCCATATTAAGATTTGGCAGGTATTCCTAGAACCTTGGATGACTGAATAAGTGCCTCATTAATTAATGGTGAATAAATGCATCTGTTAAGATGTATTACACTCTCCGGTCAGTTGCCCAATGTAGGTTGGGGATTGATCATGAAAACTAAAGGATCAGCATCTTTGAAAGTAACTAGGTTGTTTGAAAGGTCATCATACCACAATGACGTAAAGCATTCCAGTAGCCCCACACTCCCTTCGGTCGGCATCACACTGCCTCCCTGAACCGTCACCAAGAACCCTGTCTGTGATGTCTTGAAAAGTAAAGAATCATAGAAACTGGGATACAGGCACAGATCTGTCAGTCCTTCCTCAAAGGCATTGCACCCAGTTGCACCCAGTCGTGCCTCAACACACCTGGCAAATGTCCACATAAAGTGGAAACGCTTGTTGGATTGTTAGTTTTAGAAACCCCCCAGCTCTGAGTTTCCCCTATTCTAAGTTTGGAAAGGAATGGAGAAGGGGGTATCAGACACTGTTGCATAATCCAACAAGAACTTTGTTTAAAATATGCTGAGGCCCTATAGACCTTCTTGACTCAACCAGTGACATGAGCTGTGCTTGGCACCAGATGGGGAGTACAGTGCAGAGGAAAAGCATGCCATAGGTGACAGCGAATGCAAGCCTGGCAAATACCTTTTTTCATTTGTGTATTTCAGTTTTACACAAAAGAATACTGGCAAGGTTCCTCCTGTACTGAAAAGGAATACCTATGATCCAGGCTGCAAAGTAAGTAAGTGGATGGTTATGCTGCCAGTCGGGTTCCATCCTCCGCTGTCCTCTCTTCTTTGGTCCCCAGCACATTTTAATTAGATGTACAGTATGTCACCATGATTGGTTTATACTAACAAACTTTGAAATGGGAACAAAACCTGTGTTGGGTGATTTTAGAGTTCAAATGGACATGTTCACACATGGTCCAACATACTCACTAAGTACAGCTGAACGATTTAAGGAAAAAATTGGATTGCGATTTTTCTGCCAGATATTGCGATACGATAAGTTTAGCTAAAGTTCAGTATTGTTTGTGCAACAGATAAAACATGTCATGAAAAATTATTACATGAGACACTATCAAAACTGCTCAATATCTTAATGAGAGGAACAGAAATAGAAATAAGAATAAATTTCCAGCAATAATTGATATGTAACATTCATGTAACATTATTCCTGCATTCATTTAATAAAAAACAGTAAATGTAATAATGAAACAACGGAAAAAAGGTAAAACAAACATTCCAATAAATATTTATATTTGATTAATCACAGCCTTAATTGTTGGCTAATCTCATTCTTTCATATCACAATTTTGATTTGAAAACGATTAATTGTTCAGCCCTGGAACTGTAGTCACACTCCAGTCACATATGAACAATGTCTACATTCCCTGCTTCCTGACAGTGATTCTGGGACTTTATCCTGACTGGCTTTCTGTCTGTAAGCCATATTTATTATTTACCTGTTTGTAATAATTTGTGTGGTGTTGCCTCTCTGTACACTCCCCGGTGAGTCACTGACATTTGCGCAGTGCCCTTGAGCGTAGAAACATAGCTGAGGTGCTTCAACAATAACAGTATGTTGGTGGGCTAGGTGTTAAAGGCACCAAAGACACTGTAAGCAAACACACTGAGAGCTCTGTTAGAATTTTTTTTCACACCCAGACAAACAAAGATAATTTGAAAGTTCTGGTTTAAACAACATACAGTAGACTTAAGTTAAGACTTGTTCTAGGAAAAATAAAACCAGTTTAAAAAAACAGAACTAATGTGTTTGTTACTAGCCACTGCTTAAGACTGCACCATAAAGTTCCTACACAGTTCTATTTTCTGTAAGTATTAGAATAAAGGGCAACGTTGTACATAGACAGTGTAGAGGGTGACATGCGTGTAAAAGCCCTTTGAGGCAAATATGTTATTGTGGTCCATTATAAAACTGATTTGACTTGACCTAAAGTGAAAGGCACGGGCCTTACATTGGCTCAGATGGCTTAAGATGTTCAGATTGTGGATATCCTTAAACATGGATCAATTGGGGTTTTCTTTGGCAACTTTGGTTTTATACCCAACACTGACACATTATAAAGTTGACATGGCAACCATGTTAGCAAATAGTTGCCTATTTATACATCCACCATACATGTGGCAACATTAGCATTCATTTGGAATTTGGAAATGGTTTCTCTGGCCTGACAAATGCAAGTCCAGTACTCGTTCTCCTTTTAGCTCTGGTTTAGTCTCCACCTACTCTCACAGCTGCTAAGTGCTCCACTGAGTTCACCACTAACTTTGTTTGTCTGCTGTTTGGTGCTGAGCAGCTATTGTACAGCGCAGTAAAACCAAACCAATGAGCTAAGAGATGTGAAAAAGCTCCATAGTACTGTTGATTCCAGTAAGAATTCTCAGTGGGTTTGTCCCTACATCTGACCCCTTTTCACATTTCACATAATCATTTGTCCCATTCTTAATATACCAATAGTGACTAGTGCAGCTTTAAACAAAATGGTGTTTCACCTCTGGTTAGTCATTATAATTCAATCTGTGCAGCCCAAAAATGTTTCAATTAGGATTTTTCTGATCATTTTATCCAAATAAAATCAATAGAAAGCAAAAGTAACAGGCGGGCTGGGGGTACTTTATCATGCTACAATTGTGCTGGGCAAGATGGAGAAAATCAAATATCGACATATTGTAAGGTTGACAATTGTTGATTTTACAAAATATTCTCACAGTGACATTTTTGATAAATAATCTTTATTAATGTGGATACAATGACTAGGTGAAGGCAAATAATATAACTATGAGAACAGTCTGGTAAGAAGAAAATGAAATCACTTTACTGTAAAAACCGGGAAAAGACAACACTTTACTTTATGATATCCAAAATCTAAGAGGACATCTAGTCTTATATATCGATATTGATATAGTATCTATATATTGCCCAGCTCTAGGCTTCAAACAGTGAATTACAATTTCCTTGCAAGCTTTCTTTGTTTACAGCAAATGACAAAAAATACACAATAAAAGCAAAACTTGGACAATTCCTTCTCTCAAGCCACCGCCAACTATAATAATTACAAAATCATAATGAAGTAAAGGTTTTTGGAAATGTATACAGCCATCCCTAAATCCCCCACAACCCCCAAGCTTTAAAAGTGAAGGTGTATATGGCCTTACAGAGATGGACAGTCGAGGCTCCTCTTTGTCATTCGCCCTCGTTAGCTGAATTGATTAGCTATTGCAATCATTGATACACCCACAGGGGAAAATGATAAATGATGCCACTTTGAGCACAGAGGTCACGGAGCAACTGCTTACTCAAGAGACTGGTGGTGCACTAAGCTGCAATCAAGTGGAACTGTTGAAACCCCAGCAGGTTTCTTTATTAATAGTTGGTAAGCTTTGTGGAGTGGCTTTAAGCTGATGAATTAGCTATTTTCATGCCAAACCTTTCAAAAAATTACAAGTAATAACTATTAGGAATTGTTGTACTTAAGATGTCTTCATCTTTTAAACTGTTTTAACTGTTGTCTGCAAAGCCCCCAAAGTCCTGAATGTTTAATATCTTGTGCACATAAGCTATGGATATTCTGCAGATAAGTTACAGATCTCTAGGGCTCCGTAGTTAAGAGGTCTTTGAAAGATGCAAATTGATTTTTGGGGCACATTTGTTTATGTTTCAAGATGTCAAATGTATTGAAATCGTCACAGACTTTTGATTGTTACATTTCCATAATCCATAAAGACTTATTTTGTTACTATCCTTGACCCTAAACAAAGGTAGCAACTGTCAACAAGGACTTTAATCATCAATACAAACGTTTGAATTTGAGTTGAAACGGAATCTTAACTCAAGTTGCACTTTCTGAGTTCCTCCGGATGAAGAGTCAACTCCCTGTACCAGGCTGGTACAGCAGTGCTTTGAGCTAAATGCTAACATGCTCACAATGACAATACTATCATGCTGATGGTTAGCCGGTATACTGTTTACCATTAGCGTGCTAACATTGGCTACTTGGCTACTTTGCACTAAACCCAAAGTACAGCTGAGGTTGAGGGGGCTGTCATTGTGCTGGTCTTTGGTCATGAAGCAATGTTTTGGACAGGTTGGAATGTTGATTTTTGATCTTTGGTATTATCAAAATTAGGCAAACTATTACCATTAAAATGACTGATCATGTTTTATGTTCTCAATAATAAACCATTATTAGCCAAAGTGTTCAATCCCGGACTAGAGATGAAGATCAGGATACAGCATAGCATGCCCTTGAAGAGATCTTTGAAGATGAGCGATCGATGCCCTTTATCATCCTGTCCCATATGTATACTCAGTCCTTGTCAGTTGTCAGCCTGAGGAGATTGAGGCTGATGATGAAGTTGAATACACTTGCTCATCACTTTGTCTTTTAGCTGCTGTGTATTTGAGCTGCTTATTTGTGCTGTCCTTCCTCCTCACTGTAAGCATCACTCTATATGTGAGTCTTATCATGGCACAGAGATTTTAAAAGAGACGTTTGATATTGTGGCTTCACAGAGCTGGAGTCTGAGCTGAGCAAGGTTGTTTCATTCTTCCTCCCTCGTTTTCTCTCACTCTCTTTTTGTGTAGCTGTGTTCATATATAACCGTCGATAATAGTAATTGATGAAATTGTAGGTGCATTTCCAGACTGAGTAAAATAAGAACAGACTTCAATTTTTAAGAAAAAAAACATAATCAGTGGGAAAAAAATGTAACACTCCTTCATGAATTGTCACAACAGTAAGAGTTTACAGAGACAATGTTAGATACGATGTCAACTATTGAAGCATTAGTAAAAAATAAAGAACGAAGCATCCGGCTCTGTAAAGTGAGCCAATGTGGGAGTCCCTTAAACCTGCATTCTATCTCATTTCCAGCAGGGGGCGACTCCACTGGCTCCAAAAAGAAGTCGGATTCTTTAGAAGTCTATACTCCCACCTGATATTATTAGTTCTGTAAACATTTTCGTACCAGTTTTATGGTCTCATTTGCTAATTTCAAGTCTTCTTCAGTACAACATATTGTACTATTTTAAAATAGACGCATGGGACTCTTAGAGGCAGACCTGTCAATCACGATAGAAGCTTATCAATGCTAACCATGGCAATGTGGACATTCAAATAGCTGTGAACTTGTTTTTGGGTGTTGTCCATGTTTTCACCTTAAACATCTCCCTCATTTTTTGGTTTTTGCTTCATCAAACTTAAAGCCCATGTTGCAAGTTAACCACCACTGTTGATTATTGGATACAAAAAACACTCAAGATATGTATATAATTTTAAAAAATGTCTCCAAATAGTGTTAAAAGTTAGTTTTTGGTGATTTTTGGTGTTCGCGGGTTTATGAAGTCAATTCGGCAATGACGTCACGTAGGGGAGTTAAGTCTCAGCCTGGCACTAGAACTACGGTGACTGACTGGGATGAGGAAGAGGAGGATAGGCCAGCAGCCGAATAATTACCAACCTGCCAGACGTGAGAGGGCAAATGAGGAATTGTCAAGATTGTGGGGAAGTCTCCTTCATTTATCTTCTTCATTTATCTCCTTTATTTTAGCAACGCAGCAGTGCATACAATAACTTTACTTTTTACTGTCAGTGAATAGCACCGAGTGAACGTCAACGTATTCTTTCGATCTAGTGACAGGGATCCTGTCGTTAGTTCAGATAAGTACTGGTACACTTATCTACATATAGTAATAGAAGGCATCCCCGAGTGTTATTTCTAAGTGTTTACCTCTTCCTCCGGTGAAAACGTGTCGCTGTTTGGCCGGTGCTTGTGTGTGTGGCGGCGAAGCTGCGGTGGAGAGCGGGTGCTGTAGGCGAGCGAGCCTCCGGTCGGAAAGCGAGCCCCTCCGGTCAGGGAGCGAGCCTCTCCGGTCGGGGAGCGAGTCCCTCCGGTCGGAAAGCGAGCCTCTCCGGTCGGGAAGCAAGCCCCGCGATCAGCTGATCTGAAGATGCCTAAATCCGTTTGTGACATTTCAGGCAGGATCATGGTCCTCCCCAACCAGCAGCACCAGGATTGTAATTGTTTATATTTCAAACATCACTGCAGGTTGATTGTGGGCGACAACGCGGTCGTGTTAGCTTACCGAAACTCTACTGCCGAAGTTGCTGGCTGGCTACGCGACGTTAGCTATATCCGCTTGCATCCGTACAGGCTAACTATAGCCAGTTAGCTTTGTGTGTAACGTAACAAACCCCCCCCCCATCTCGTAGGAGCGAAGCTTACTATTTCATTCAATACAATTATGGTACAAAAGATGCACTAATGCCACATGTATGATGTTGACAACATGGACGCATATATAGGCAACACCAAAGGCAGTCGTAATATTTACCTAGCAGGCTAGGCTAACGCTGTTGTGCTAACGTCCGGCGGCGCAGCGTTAGCTAGCGGTCTAAACTTGTGAAAAGCCGAACAACATCCCCGTCTAAGCTGTGTTTCACTTTCCCTCCAATATTATTATAAATATAATAAAGTCACATGGACTCGATCGAGACCATAGACTGTTAATATTAAAAGACCAGAAGCCACATTAGGCCAGACCAGTGGTAAATACAACGCAGGCTGTTCCATTATCTCCCCAACGTGATGTCATGCAATGCATTGTGGGGGGAAAATGAATACAATGGATAACAATTCAAATATTTACTACCAACAAGCAAATTGCACAAATTCGTTGCAAAATTAAACCTGCAACATGGACTTTAATTATTAACAATAATAATAAACATTTGTTGCCAAAAAATATCTTTTTCAGCATTCTGCCAAACAAGCTAACTAGCCAGTACTAGCATTAGCTGGTAACTTAAGGGAGAGTTTAGCAATTTTCTGTTTTGTCATACATGCAGATGAATGGGACAGTACCCAAAAGTCTGCATTTACCCCCCGGTAAATCTCCACTGGATGACTCACTGAAAATCAGCAAAGTTCTCTCATTAGCCTTTAGCTTTAGCCATCTGTTGGGTACTTTGACAGTTACCCACAGGTTCGTAACCAAGACTTTTCCAGTAATCGACAGAAGACAGGAGACACGACAAGTTTTACTTGCTGCAAGGAGAGCTGTTGAGTGTCACCCCTGATAATCTCCAGACCAACTCTAACATTCTCCTTCAGTGCAGCCTTTTTATAGTATGAGTGAAGTAAGTTTTACACGATGTATGCAGAAACATGTGCGACCTATAACCGCACACTACACAAGACAATAGGATGACATTTGAGTTCAAAAGGACATACACACATACAACACAGAGGTGATCAATTATATCAATTCAATCAAGAGGGCATAGACCCTCACACAATAGGAAGTAAGCAAATAAGGAAGCCTGCTGTTAAGCCAGCTACATCCAAAGTTTCTGTGTGAGCTGACACATGTACAAGGAAAGGCAAAGTTCACAAATAAAAACACAATTAGGTCTGTAACATAAAGCAGTATAAACACTTTGAGCATTAGTAGCAAAGTAAAATCTCTAACACCATCATTGCAGCTCCACCCTCTCGTCCAAAAGTTGTCACGTCCAGCTTCACAAAAACCAAGACCGCCAAATCACCAAACTCAGCAGTCCACAAAGCTTGAGTTGCTGCTTCACCAGGACAAGGCGTTGGTTGTGTTCGTCTGAATGTACAGAACGGAGCTGCTGTGACAGAGCACAGAGCTCACTACAGCCTTTTTTCTGCTAAATTGAAGATTTAAAGGGTTGATCTGCCACAATCCTGGGTGACTTAATATTCTGCTGTTTCTCTGTGATGTCCTAACAAACTTCGTCACATTATGGCTACTATCTCAGCCACAACTGTCAAACACCCACTCAGTTCAAACATTAGTCACATTCAGCATTTCTGGGCTGAAGCCAGTTTGCAGACTGGCTCTGAGGCTTTCTGTTTGCTCAAATTATTCTATGTGGCCCTGGGCAAGGAAACCCACCAGTCTCAAACCTCAGAAAAGGTCCTGTATTTTTGTGTATTGTTGCTGTGCGTGTGTGTGTGCCTTGCCTTGGTAAAAAATAGTTTTGAGGAAGAGCTACAAAAGAGGCGGGAGGGAGGAACAGCGAAACGGTGTGAGATGGTGGGGTTGGTGATCCATGCAATGTTATAAAGATGTTGGATGGCCCAGCAATCAGTAGTGTGGAAAGTAGTACAATGTACTGTGTATGTGTGTATATATACTGTACAGATAGATAGATAGATAGATAGATAGATCTGTGTTTGAGTTCCTACAAGAGCTCTCAGATAAAAAAGTGCACCCATAAGCAGTTAAGGTACAGATTCCTCTAATGATTCCCAACCATTTAAAGGTCCCATGACCTGGTGCTCTGTGGATGCTTTTATATAGCCCTTAGTGGTCCCTAATACTGTATCTGAAGTTTCTTTTATATAGCCCTTAGTGGTCCCTAATACTGTATCTGAAGTCTCTTTTATATAGACCTTAGTGGTCCCCTAATACTGTATCTGAAGTCTCTTTTATATAGCCCTTAGTGGTCCCTAATACTGTATCTGATGTCTTTTATATAGACCTTAGTGGTCCCCTAATACTGTATTTGAAGTCTCTTTATATAGACCTTAGTGGTCCCTAATACTGTATCTGAAGTCTCTTTTATATAGACCTTAGTGGTCCCTAATACTGTATCTGAAGTCTCTTTATATAGACATTAGTGGTCCCCTAATACTGTATCTGAAGTCTCTTTATATAGACCTTAGTGGTCCCTAATACTGTATCTGAAGTCTCTTTATATAGACCTTAGTGGTCCCCTAATACTGTATCTGAAGTCTCTTTTATATAGACCTTAGTGGTCCCTAATACTGTATCTGAAGTCTCTTTATATAGACCTTAGTGGTCCCCTAATACTGTATCTGAAGTCTCTTTTATATAGACCTTAGTGGTCCCTAATACTGTATCTGAAGTCTCTTTATATAGACCTTAGTGGTCCCTAATACTGTATCTGAAGTCTCTTTTATATAGACCTTAGTGGTCCCCTAATACTGTATCTGATGTCTCTTTTATATAGACCTTAGTGGTCCCTAATACTGTATCTGAAGTCTCTTTTATATAGACCTTAGTGGTCCCCTAACACTGTATCTGAGAGCACACCTCCCTGTAAGACCAGCACACCCAGAATGCACCTGAATACACCTCCTTGTAAGACCAGCACGCCCATGGTCGCACAGATGGGTGCAGGTGCATTTTCTATTTAAACAACTTGGGCGCTGGATGGGAAATTGACAACTGTGTTGGTCTTAAACTAGCAAAGACACGGCACTGCGCCGGGGCAAGATGGGGCCCTGTGAAGTTGCAAGTTGGTAAGAGAGCATAACCTGAGGTGAATGTTGGAGGTCTGTGCCCTCCATCATTCTGACAGGTCTAGGCAGGTGGTAGAAAATCTAGATCCTTCTCTACTGGGGTCCCTAATCTGTCCTGCTGTCCGAGCGGTTGGTACCAGGCTGCAGGAACAGAAATAAGGGAGGCGGTGCTGGCCTCTAAACATTTCCAGATACTGCAGACTGAACTGTGGGAACTCGGTGGAGAGAAAAGATCTGCGGATATACAACATTAAGAGGCCTAAAGGACAATTTTAAATGTCTACCTTGAAATAGGATTTGACTGGTGATGGACCGAAATGAAAATTCTGGGCCGAAACTGAAAATGTTGTATTAATATTATACTTTATAATTGATTATATGAATATAATGAATCTGAATTGAAAAAACTGCAAACCAATAAAATGGTCACACTTTTATTGAAAGTAACACACCCAAATGTGACAATTCATTCAGTTCTGTAAATGAAATGTAACATCTTTTTGATGTACTCTGCATAATGAATTGGGTGTCGGTGTATCAGACCTGACGTGGAAAAGTTCTTTGGCAAGTTCTTACTCCCTCTGAAAAAACACTGCAGGTCTCGAATTTTATGTCCTTATCAGAAACTTTGAAGTAATTCCACACCGCTGACATAATCAGCCTATGCTCGGTAGCATTGTGAACAGCTAGATCAACTGAGAGGGAAATCTGACCACTGAGGTGCGGAGGAGATGCATATATTTTTGGCTCATATTTTCGGCGTTTTTTGTCTTTCGGCCAAAAAACCGAAAGTGCGATTTAAGGTTTTCGGTGGCCAAAATTTTGGTGCATTCCTAGATTTGACTGATAGCAGTTTTTTTCAAGACCGGCACTGGTAGTTTGTGGATTACCAACAGTTGCTTTTATGATATTCAGTCAAATAAACCAGACTTTTGTAACAAAAAACGGTGGTTTGTCGCTTAGGTATTAGGCGTAATAGAAGAAATGAAAAAGTATGGTCATTGTAATAAAAGTGGTTTTATTCTTCTTATTATATTTTCAGTGGCAATACTGTATCGATACACAGACTCCAAGTATCGATCTTATATATATATATATAGTGAAGAAAATAAGTATTTGAACACCCTGCTATTTTGCAAGTTCTCCCACTTAGAAATCATGGAGGAGTCTGAAATTGTCATCGTAGGTGCATGTCCACTGTGAGAGACATAATCTAAAAAAAAATCCAAAAATCACAATGTATGATTTTTTAACTATTTATTTGTATGATACAGCTGCAAATAAGTATTTGAACACCTGAGAAAATCAATGTTAATATTTGGTACAGTAGCCTTTGTTTGCAGTTCCAGAGGTCAAACGTTTCCTGTAGTTCTTCACCAGGTTTGACACACTGCAGAAGGGATTTTGGCCCACTCCTCCACACAGATCTTCTCTAGATCAGTCAGGTTTCTGGGCTGTCGCTGAGAAACACGGAGTTTGAGCTCCCTCCAAAGATTCTCTATTGGGTTTAGGTCTGGAGACTGGCTAGGCCACGCCAGAACCTTGATCTGCTTCTTCCAGAGCCACTCCTTGGTTCTCCTGGCTGTGTGCTTTGGGTCATTGTCATGTTGGAAGACCCAGCCTCGACCCATCTTCAATGCTCTAACTGAGGAAAGGAGGTTGTTCCCCAAAATCTCGCAATACATGGCCCCGGTCATCCTCTCCTTAATACAGTGCAGTCGCCCTGTCCCATGTGCAGAAAAACACCCCCAAAGCATGATGCTACCCCACCCCCATGCTTCACAGTAGGGATGGTGTTCTTGGGATGGTACTCATCATTCTTCTTCCTCCAAACACGGTTAGTGGAATTATGACCAAAAAGTTCTAATTTGGTCTCATCTGACCACATGACTTTCTCCCATGACTCCTCTGGATCATCCAAATGGTCATTGGCAAACTTAAGACGGGCCTTGACATGTGCTGGTTTAAGGAGGGGAACCTTCCGTGCCATGCATGATTTCAACCCATGACGTCTTAGTGTATTACCAACAGTAACCTTGGAAACGGTGGTCCCAGCTCTTTTCAGGTCATTGACCAGCTCCTCCCGTGTAGTTCTGGGCTGATTTCTCACCTTTCTTAGGATCATTGAGACCCCACGAGGTGAGATCTTGCATGGAGCCCCAGTCCGAGGGAGATTGACAGTCATGTTCAGCTTCTTCCATTTTCTAATGATTGCTCCAACAGTGGACCTTTTTTCACCAAGCTGCTTGGCACATGTCCCCGTAGCCCTTTCCACCCTTGTGGAGGTGGACAATTTAGTCTCTAGTGTCTTTGGACAGCTCTTTGGTCTTGGCCATGTTAGTAGTTGGATTCTTACTGATTGTATGGGGTGGACAGGTGTCTTTATGCAGCTAACGACCTCAAACAGGTGCTTATCTAATTTAGGATAATAAATGGAGTGGAGGTGGACATTTTGAAGGCAGACTAACAGGTCTTTGAGGGTCAGAATTCTAGCTGATAGACAGGTGTTCAAATACTTATTTGCAGCTGTATCATACAAATAAATAGTAAAAAAATCCTACATTGTGATTTTTTGATTTTTTTTATATGATCGTCTCTCACAGTGGACATGCACCTACGATGACAATTTCAGACCCCTCCATGATTTCTAAGTGGGAGAACTTGCAAAATAGCAGGGTGTTCAAATACTTATTTTCTTCACGCACCACTTTTCAGTTTTTTATTTGCTAAAAAAGTTTAAAATATCCAATAGATTTCGTTCCACTTCACAATTGTGTCCCACTTGTTGGTGATTCTTCACAAAAAATTAAATTTTTTTATATCTTTATGTTTGAAGCCTGAAATGTGTCAAAAGGTTGAAAAGTTCAAGGGGACCGAATACTTTCGCAAGGCACTGTATATGTGTATATTTATGTATGTATGTGTATGTATGTATATGTATGTATGTATATATCTATATATACTGTATATGTATGTATGTATGTATGTGTATATATGTATATTTATGTATATATGTATGTATATGTATGTATGTATACTATATGTATATGTATATATGTGTGTTGCTCAGTTTATCCCATTTTGCAGCAATAACATTGAAGTGATTTGAACAATAAAGAGAAATGTTTCTTTTTAGATAAAACAGATGTTGACAAGTTTTGAAATTGGGAAAAATTAGAAGCTGAAATATTGATAGATATACAGTATATACTGTATATATGATATTTTTTGGCACAAAAGGCAGTTTAGAGATGGGTCTATAGATGCTTTGAAGTTTGTTTTCTTAGAAAGTGGATGAGCATGTGCATGTTTGGTGTCAGAGTAAATAGAGGTGTTATGATAATAAAAGATAAAGATTGGCACCATATCGTGGTATAACGATCTATAAACATTGGCACTTGGCAAACAAGTGCTGATCTATAAACATTGGCATTTAAAAATATATTTGATACACAAAAATAGATTCCTCCAAGTCACATTAGGCCACTGTCTCCTGCTGAGCAGAGCAATATATTGTCCCTCTTGTCCCCCTTCGGCCCCAGTGCACTATGGCTCTCCAGACTATTTTTATCCATCCCGGAGAACATGTTGGCTTCCTTTCCCCGAATGGATCCCAGAATTCCTCTCTGTGTATAAACGCACGCTGACAAGAAATAGGTCTGCAGTAGCCCGGTGCTTTACAACGGGCCACTGTTTCACCTGAACAACTCCACTCACACTCTCATCTTACATTTATGTGCCTCTCACATGCTCTCTCTCCCTCTCTTCCTCTCCCTCTTTGTGTGTAAATGATGAAAATAAAAGTAATACAAGTCACTGACAGAAGCATCTGGCCTAATTCCAATGGAAATGGAATTGGATTAGTTCCTCTTTTCTTTCAGGTGTGTGTGTGTGTGTGTGTGTGTGTGTGTGTGTGTGTGTGTGTGTGTGTGTGTGTGTGAGAATCATGGCTGCCGCCAACAGTACTAATGAAGAATGAAGGAACGGCGCTTGCCTGCCGATCCCAGACAGATCAGTCATCCACATGACATTGATCATACTAATCATTTCTCCTGGCCTACAGATGCAGTCTTTGTTATATACACTGTAGTAATGTTGCATAATCTTCTAATGGATAAGAACTTTAAACAGGAGCTTTGTGCGGCTGATTTAACAGCTGATAATCACACACTTTATTTACTCACTTCCTTCCTGCTGCAGTTAAAATGTAATTATAAGATTAGAGTGTCTTTTCCTCTTCTCTAAACGCCTGCTGGTAGATTAAATATTTCCCATTCTCTTCCTTTTTCACTTTCATGATTGCAGCGCCGGTCCCAAAGGTGACAACATCTATGAGTGGAGGTCGACCATCCTGGGCCCCCCAGGCTCCGTGTACGAGGGGGGAGTGTTTTTCCTGGACATCGCCTTCACCCCAGACTACCCCTTCAAACCACCCAAGGTGAGTGGTGCCCTGCAGCTATGCAGCACTGCGCCACCCCACCCTCTCTCCCTCCCTCCCACCCTCTCTCCCTCTCTCCCTCCCTCCCTCCCACCCTCTCTCCCTCCTAGAGCTTTGAACAGTGTCCCCATTGTCCCAGCAGGCTGTCAGCTTTAAACCCTGTTGTCCAACAACAATCAGTCCATCTACATGCAGTTTAAAAAAACATTATATTCGGGTTAAGGCAATGCCCTGACTTCTCCATCACCATGTAAGTTCTCATAACCCGATCTCATAACCCTAACCCAGACCTAGAGAACTCCTTCAGTACCCAGGGGAATCCTGCATGTATACACCTTAATGCCCATTGACAAAGTAACAAGTGACAGCAGCACAGAGAGCTGAAGCAGATCGGAAGACAAATGATGGCCCTATACTTTTTATTTTGGGGATATTCCTACAGTGTAATGTTAAAAGAAAAAGGCCGGTGGTTATCTATCTTTTTCTTATTGTCAAAAAAACCCTAAAAACATTTAAAGCACATTGGATCATACAGAAACAGTGAATTCTTTCAATAATATCAAGTGACTTGACACTAACTTGACACTAACCCTGTCATGAAGAACAACACCTATAACCATGGTAACTGCACAAATCAAAGATGGCTTAGAGGACATGAAACATTAAAGTTGCAAAAAACAAAAACTTGACTAAATTGTTTTTTTTTTAAACAGTTTTAGATGAGTTCACTAGAATGTGACTTCACCTAGTACATTTTGGTCAAGAGAGGAGAAGTACATCAAAATCAGGAGCAAACCTTAATACTGCTACAGATGACATAAATATTAGAGAAAGAAGGCTCAGTAATCTTCTAAACAGCTGGTCAGTGCCACAAATAGTGCACTTGTTGGGGACTATTTTCATCAGTAGATTAATCCACATTTGGAGCTCCAGTGAGTGTACATGGGATTGAGTGAAAATAAACGTGTGTGTGTGTGTGTGTGTGTGTGTGTGTGTGTGTGTGTGTGTGTGTGTGTTCATGGTAAAGTCAGCCAGTGCAACAGTGTGACTCACTGATATGTTTGTAATAGTTTTTAGACAACAATGGAGCTCTTTGGCACAGGGGAAGAAGATAAACCAGGCTTTGATACACATACAGACAATACATTTTAGTAGATCCATTCATTGTTGGTTCGGCTCTGCTCATGAGATTTGCTGACAATAAGAAAACCTTTTAACTGTTTCTTGGTATTGTGTCCCCTTCTGCATTTAGTAACATTTGGCTTCCCTCCAGTGTGTGTGCGTGTGTGTGTGTGTGTGTGTGTGTGTGTGTGTGTGTGCGCGTGCGTGTGTGTGTCAGTATTTACACAGTAGACTGGCTGACGGCGGTTGCCACCTCCCTCGGTGTGAGTTGTGCTTCTGATTTTGACCTGGGTGTTGGTTTGGGGTCCTAAAATAGTCCCTCTTTATTAGCCAATTACAGACCTGTAGTAAAAGTAAACAAATGTTTTAGGATATCTGTCTGATATATTTATCCTGTTTTAATATGGATTATTTAGTATGCAGAGGCCCTTGACTTGCTTTGGATTATGGTTGAGCAGTGAAAGAGACACCTGGTATGAAACGATTGTCCTGAGGGTAATGCTCAAAGTCAGGAATAATCTAGGGATTCAACCTCTGGGGACTAGGGATGTCAAAAGAACTGTTACTCCGGTACCAAGTCCATGCCAAAAATTCAGAATTTATTTTTCCTACAGTACTGCTAGTCTACAAGTTACCAGGGCAAGCAATTCTTCTGGACCTTACGGGGACAGCCAATACACCTTCAAGTGTCAGCCGCTAAATGCAAAGAAGAAGAGCAGACAGTATCGCCTGTCAAGGCACGATATGATGAGTCGCGCATGTGCAGAACGGCAGCCATCTTTGACAGCTAGCTACGGCTACACCACTTGGACAAAGTGCAATATCAAAGAGGAAAGGCGTTTGTTCCTCGTGAGCATTTGAAGTCAAACCACAATCTCTTTCCTAAATGTACCCGTGGTCGCTGCATGGCGCTCCTGAAATACATGTTATAAGGAAGGACGTGGGATTTATTGTGTTGTTTGTGTTTTTTACTGTGGTATCAATTTGGGTATGGAGAATGCTTGATTTTCATTGCCGTTGGGATTGACTATTAAATTTCATTAAGTAATGGAAATCCAGCAATCAGTTTTTACGTTACTTTTGGCCAAAGACATGACATCGTAGGGTAATCGATTCAGTAGCTGTAGAGATATTTTGGTGTGGACCAGAGATGCAGTTGTATGCGTCTTTTTGCTTTAATTCCAGGAAGTGATTAAAAGCAACACGGAGACAGCAACCATTTTTTTCTGTCATATCACTTTGTTCAACATCTCTTACAACAATCTGCATATCTCACAGACTGCTAAACATTATGTCATGTCTGTCTGTTTTTATCCTTCTGCACCGGCAACAGAAGGCCAGAGGCATTATGTTTCCAGGTTGTCTGTCTGTCCTTTTGTACGTACATACGTCCGTCCGTCCATCTCATACTATATTCAGCGCCATAACTCAGAAACCAAAGGAGAGACATTTGGTTTGATACTAAATTGGTGACACCAATCTTGATTGGATAGAGCTGCTGTGCTGCCATGTTGAAGATGTGTGTGACACATCCACCTTTCACCAAAAATATACACTTTATACCTTTTCCACAGTTCTGCTTTAAAGAAAGACGCTGTTGACTTGTGTGGATGACTTCCTGATGCTTTCTCAGTAACTGGTTGGTATGCACTATGTTTCATATGCAGCAGATTATGCTGATTCTACAGTGGTAATTTAGGTAAACGATAATGTAAAGTGTGAGTCATGGGGGGGGGGGACAGATGATCAGTCTGCGTACAGTAAAGTCAATTATTTGATTTGATTTGAGAAATCTATACGCAGTTGCATGTCATTTCTGACAATTTGATAAATAAACGTGTCTATTATGATGGAGTAAATAAAACCCCAGTCAACAAAACTGCTTAAAAAAAATAATATTCATATTTTACCACCGTTAAAATCACCGGGATGGTAAAGTGAGATAAGCGCTCCTACTCAAGTTTATGTTCTGCTTTCTCAACAGATGTTTGGTACATTGCTATTAAACAGTTGGAGAGGATTAGAAGTGCTATTTGTATTGTCAGTTGTGATTTTCCTATTGGGGCTGGCTAAAACCTCCTTGGGGGGAGCCAAAAATTCCACTATGCAGGACAAACCCTGAATGTAAACCAGAGACTCTGCAAATAGAAACTACAATTACCCAGAGAAAAACAAGACGTAACTTACTACACTTGTAGATGAAATAAAACTTGATCTATGGTTTGATTCGAGTGTTGTTACAACACACTAACCGTATTGTGAATTTTGACACAGCCTTGGGTATTTGATTTGCGGTATGGTGCGAAACATGACTCCCAATGAGCAAGTTTCTCCTTATTCGCTCCTGACCAGCTCAAACTGCCTCCTTCCTGGCAGGCCACATTAAGGGGGAACGGCAGCCCGTCTAAACTCTTGGCATCCTGCTGCCTTGTTTTTCCAGTCTGGCTGTGAGTTGTGCCATCCAGCAGCTCACCGGCTCACAGCCACCAATTCGACAGCTGCAGCTGCTCACTACACTGGCTCACACATGATGTTAGGATAATAAGGCCATTTAAGGCTGACAATGATACTCTTAGATAAAGGTTGAATGCAAATATTCTGAAGCAAGGACATTGCTTCAGAATATTTGTATAGTGGTGCTCAAAGGTTCATGAACCCGTGCTTCAGTTGACTATAAAAAGGAATTAAAAAAAATAATCTTTTGGAAATTTAATTAATTCAAAATATTAGGAAAGTCCAACCTTTAAGGACACCAATTTTCTTTGTGAATGAATAATATATTGTAAATAAATAAATGTTCTTCCTTAAAATACAGGGGGCATAAGTATACACCCCCCTATGTTAAAATACAGGGGCATAAGTATACACCCCCTATGTTAAAATACAGGGGCATAAGTATACACTCCCTAAATACAGGGGCATAAGTATACACTACCTAAATACAGGGGCATAAGTATACACCCCCTATGTTAAAATACAGGGGCATAAGTATACACTCCCTAAATACAGGGGCATACGTATACACTCCCTATGTTAAAATACAGGGGCATAAGTATACACCCCCTATGTTAAAATACAGGGGCATAAGTATACACCCCCCTATGTTAAAATACAGGGGCATAAGTATACACCCCCCTATGTTAAAATACAGGGGGCATAAGTATACACCCCCCTATGTTAAAATACAGGGGGCATAAGTATACTCTCCCCTATGTTAAAATACAGGGGCATAAGTATACACTCCCCTATGTTAAAATACAGGGGGCATAAGTATACACCCCCCTATGTTAAAATACAGGGGCATAAGTATACACCCCCCTATGTTAAAATACAGGGGCATAAGTATACACCCCTATGTTAAAATACAGGGGTCATAAATATACACCCCTATGTTAAAATGCAGGGGCATAAGTATACACCCCCCTATGTTAAAATACAGGGGGCATAAGTATACTCTCCCCTATGTTAAAATACAGGGGCATAAGTACACTCCCCTATGTTAAAATACAGGGGGCATAAGTATACACCCCCCTATGTTAAAATACAGGGGCATAAGTATACACCCCCCTATGTTAAAATACAGGGGCATAAGTATACACCCCTATGTTAAAATACAGGGGTCATAAATATACACCCCTATGTTAAAATACAGGGGCATAAGTATACACCCCCTATGTTAAAATACAGGGGGTATAAGTATACACCCCCCTATGTTAAAATACAGGGGGTATAAGTATACACCCCCCTATGTTAAAATACAGGGGGCATAAGTATACACCCCCCTATGTTAAAATACAGGGGGCATAAGTATACACCCCCCTATGTTAAAATACAGGGGTCATAAGTATACACCCCCCATATGTTAAAATACAGGGGACATAAGTATACACCCCCCTATGTTAAAATACAGGGGCATAAGTATACACCCCTATGTTAAAAT
The DNA here is from genome assembly GCA_029931835.1 of Etheostoma nigrum. Taxonomy (NCBI): domain Eukaryota; kingdom Metazoa; phylum Chordata; class Actinopteri; order Perciformes; family Percidae; genus Etheostoma; species Etheostoma nigrum. The sequence continues at coordinate 28,213,320 of CM057250.1, read as the reverse complement.
ACAGGGGCATAAGTGTACACCCCCTATGTTAAAATACAGGGGGTATAAGTATACACCCCCCTATGTTAAAATTCAGGGGCATAAGTATACACCCCTATGTTAAAATACAGGGGCATAAGTATACACCCCTATGTTAAAATACAGGGGCATAAGTATACACTCCCTAAATACAGGGGCATAAGTATACACTCCCTAAATACAGGGGGCATAAGTATACACCCCCCTATGCTAAAATACAGGGGGCATAAGTATACACCCCCCTATGTTAAAATACAGGGGCATAAGTATACACCCCCTATGTTAAAATACAGGGGGCATAAGTATACACCCCCCTATGTTAAAATACAGGGGCATAAGTATACACCCCCCTATGTTAAAATACAGGGGCATAAGTATACACCCCCCTATGTTAAAATACAGGGGCATAAGTATACACCCCCTATGTTAAAATACAGGGGGCATAAGTATACACCCCCCTATGCTAAAATACAGGGGCATAAGTATACACCCCCTATGTTAAAATACAGGGGCATAAGTATACACCCCCCTATGTTAAAATACAGGGGCATAAGTATACACCCCCCTATGTTAAAATACAGGGGCATAAGTATACACCCCCCTATGTTAAAATACAGGGGGCATAAGTATACACCCCCCTATGTTAAAATACAGGGGGCATAAGTATACACCCCTTATGTTAAAATACAGGGGCATAAGTATACACACCCCTATGTTAAAATGCAGGGGGCATAAGTATACACCCCCTATGTTAAAATACAGGGGGCATAAGTATACACCCCCTATGTTAAAATACAGGGGGAATAAGTATACACCCCCCTATGTTAAAATACAGGGGGCATAAGTATACAACCCCCTATGTTAAAATACAGGGGGCATAAGTATACACCCCCTATGTTAAAATACAGGGGCATAAGTATACACCCCCCTATGTTAAAATACAGGGGGCATAAGTATACAACCCCCTATGTTAAAATACAGGGGGCATAAGTATACACCCCCCTATGTTAAAGTCCCATAGAAGCAGGTAGATTTTTATTATTAAAGGCCAGTTATTTTCATTATTTCATAAGAACACTACCTGATAAAGTTCTTTTGGCCTTTGGAATTAAAATACCCCCCACATCATCACATACCCTTTATAGTGTTTCAGTTAGACTAATAGCTGGTTTGATTTGTATTGAGATATGATCTTATGGAAAGTTCCCCATGCCTATCTCTATGTATGGTGAAGGGTCTATCTATTTATTTTTATTTATTATTATCTTTTATTTTAAGTTTTTTTTTAGATTATGGCATTGAGATCAATTTCCAAAAGATGATTTTTTATTCCTCTTTTTAGTCAAAAAGCATGGGTTCATAAATGCATGAGCACAGCATTTTAAGGTTCAGCAGAATCACCCAGTGACAAGCTGAGAGATTAGACTCGTCTAACTAACCTTATCCCGCTCTATCGACTCTAATTTCCTCATGGCTTTGAACTAAATTCCGCTGCACACTTTATCTTCCTCTGCATATCATTCTCATTTTCAAACGGTTTAACGTGCCTTGAAGAGCCATAAAGTCAAGCTTAGACGTGTGGATGATCAGCCACTCAATACATTCCCTCCTTTAAACCAAACCTTACTATTCTGTCTCGATTAAGATATGGTGGATGATTGCCTTGTCATAAAACTAACCATCAGTTCATTTGCCTTTCAGAGGTTGAATTCATTAGATGTGGACATTGTAAGTGAAGAGAACTGAGATAACGATAGAAGAACATCCTTAGGGCGCCCGGATAGCTCGGATGAGTTTTGATGAGGATGGCTGTGTATGAGCTACTACAGATAGATGTAATCTGACCAGCACCCCGTGGCTTAACATCTAGTGTATGGAAGCATATGCAAATTCCCATAGTATTTTTTTCTCCCTCCACCCAAAGAAAAATAAAAACAGACACAGCGTATCCTGCTTCCCTGAAGTCACCACTGGTGGTATCGTGATATGTGACTAGATATTGTCTTAGATTTTGGATATCGTAATATCATAATATGGCTTAAGTTTCTTTTTCCTGGTTTTAAAGGCTGCATTACAGTGAAGTGATGTAATTTTCTTACCAGACTGTTACCAGGCTTGTGGCCCCTGAGCACAACAGTTGCTCCCTGGATGCTGTATGTATACAGTGGGTACGGAAAGTATTCAGACCCCTTTAAATTTTTCACTCTTTGTTTCATTGCAGGCATTTTCCAAAAATCAAAAAAGTTCATTTTATTTCTCAGTAATGTACACTCAGCACCTCATCTTGGACAGAAAAAAACAGAAATGTAGAAATTTTTGCAAATTTATTAAAAAACAAAAACTGAAATATCACATGGTCATAAGTATTCAGACCCTTTGTTCAGTATTTAGTAGAAGCACCCTTTTGATCTAATACAGCCATGAGTCGTTTTGGGAAAGATGCAACAAGTTTTTCACATCTGGATTTGGGTATCCTCTGCCATTCCTCCTTGCAGATCCTCTCCAGTTCTGTCAGGTTGGATGGTAAACGTTGGTGGACAGTCATTTTCAGGTCTCTCCAGAGATGCTCAATTGGGTTTAAGTCAGGGCTCTGGCTGGGCCATTCAAGAACAGCCACGGAGTTGTTGTGAAGCCACTCCTTCGTTATTTTAGCGGTGTGCTTAGGGTCATTGTCTTGTTGGAAGGTAAACCTTCGGCCCAGTCTGAGGTCCAGAGCACTCTGGAAAAGGTTTTCGTCCAGGATATCCCTGTACTTGGCCGCATTCATCTTTCCCTCGATTGCAACCAGTCGTCCTGTCCCTGCAGCTGAAAAACACCCCCACAGCATGATGCTGCCACCACCATGCTTCACTGTTGGGACTGTATTGGACAGGTGATGAGCAGTGCCTGGTTTTCTCCACACATACCGCTTAGAATTAAGGCCAAAAAGTTCTATCTTGGTCTCATCAGACCAGAGGATTTTATTTATCACCATCTTGGAGTCCTTCAGGTGTTTTTTAGCAAACTCCATGCGGGCTTTCATGTGTCTTGCACTGAGGAGAGGCTTCCTTCGGGCCACTCTGCCATAAAGCCCCGACTGGTGGATTGCTGCAGTGATGGTTGACTTACTACAACTTTCTCCCATCTCCCGACTGCATCTCTGGAGCTTAGCCACAGTGACCATTGGGTTCTTCTTTGCCTCTCTCACCAAGGCTCTTCTTCCCCGATAGCTCAGTTTGGCCGGACGGCCAGCTCTAGGAAGGGTTCTGGTCGTCCCAAACGTCTTCCATTTGAGGATTATGGAGGCCACTGTGCTCTTAGGAACCTTAAGTGCAGCAGAAATTTTTTTGTAACCTTGACCAGATCTGTGCCTTTCCACAATTCTGTCTCTGAGCTCCTCAGGCAGTTCCTTTGACCTCATGATTGTCATTTGCTCTGACATGCACTGTGAGCTGTAAGGTCTTATATAGACAGGTGTGTGGCTTTCCTAATCAAGTCCAATCAGTATAATCAAACACAGCTGGACTCCAATGAAGGTGTAGAACCATCTCAAGGATGATCAGAAGAAATAGACAGCACCTGAGTTACATATGAGGGTCACGGCAAAGGGTCTGAATACTTATGACCATGTGATATTTCAGTTTTTGTTTTTTAATAAATTTGCAAAAATTTCTACATTTCTGTTTTTTTCTGTCCAAGATGGGGTGCTGAGTGTACATTACTGAGAAATAAAATGAACTTTTTTGATTTTTGGAAAATGGCTGCAATGAAACAAAGAGTGAAAAATTTAAAGGGGTCTGAATACTTTCCGTACCCACTGTAGCTGTCCACTGATCCTAATACCTAGGATGGGTTAAATGCAGTAATAGAATTTCACTACATTGTACTGTGACGATTAAGAATAAAGTTGGATCCTTTTATTCTAGCTGTTCTATTATTTGCCTTTTCCCCACTTAGACATTATGTCCATACTGATGATTATTTATCTCAAACCAAAGTGTGAAGATATTTTGTTAAAGCACCGATGTCAACCCTAGAATATTGCCGCAGTATTGATATTGAGGTATTTGTCAAGAATACCGTGTTATCTGATTTCCTGCCTATCGCCCAGCCCTACAAACAACAAAGGTAGCATGTGGGCTCCAAAGGATTCTTCATGGTGCGTTCACGTGCATCTCAGTAAACAAATGGTGCTTTCAATTGCATTTATTCATTTATTCATTCATTCATTCAGCTTTATTGTTCCACTCTGCGTGCCTACACCCAGGAATCCTGCTAATGGGAATACCCCAGTGTAGTTAAATCCAACTATTCTAGTCTATTCTAATCTGATTACTTTATATTCTTGTGCATGCATGTAAACATAGTCAGTGTATATCTGGAAGATGTTATTTTTATTTTTTAAACTGAATTTGCTACATAGGGAGTGTTTGTTTATTCAAAATTAAATAGGGCCTTAAATGTTTGAGACTTTTTTTGGTGGGGGTGGGGGCATTATCGGCGCCCGCTCTAACAACAACTAACAACTGCGCCCATGTTTAGGACTTTTAATCTGTTATAATAATTCTATTTTAAGATGCCTGCCCACTATCAATAGTCTACACAAAACAGCGGCTTTATGCAACATGAAACCACAGCGATGGTGGTGTTCTTCCTAGAAACCAGTGTTGATCTAAGCGTTCCTCTGGCTGTCCGTGTCCAGGTGACGTTCCGTACGAGGATCTACCACTGCAACATCAACAGCCAGGGGGTGATCTGTCTGGACATCCTGAAGGACAACTGGAGTCCTGCCCTCACCATCTCCAAGGTGCTGCTGTCCATCTGCTCCCTGCTCACTGACTGCAACCCTGGTGAGAGCTGCAACACACACTCACACACACACACACGCCCATACGCACATACACTTGCACACATACACACACACACATATACACACACACGCACATACATGTACACTAACATACGCACACTCACATACACTCACGCGCACACATACACACATGCACATACACACACATACTCAGATACACACACACACATACACACGCACACACACATGCGCACACACACACACTCACACACAGTCCCAGGTCCAGTCCATCCCTGTCACTCATCCCTGTGACTTTTCCAAACTAAAGTTGATCAGGTCCTACCTGAGGTCAACCATGTCCCAGGAACGGCTCACTGGCCTTGCCGTCATTAATATCAATCACTCCATAGGGGAGCAGATTTCATATCATGACAATATTGATGATTTTGCATATAGGAAGACCAGAAAGGTCAGGTTTTAGTTTTAGTTTGTGTTTTCTGTTCTTAGAGCAATAGTGTAATAATTAGATTCTCTTCTGTGTGTTTTCACATTTGTGTGATAAAGGATTTGTACTATGAATATTTCTATATTGTATTTGTATATTCTTAATATTTTCTATTATTGTTGCTCTCTGCTCTAATTATTTTATGATTGTATATATTTTTGGCACATTTATATACAGTATATATAGTGCATATTTAGACTGTGAGAGATTGTCCACCTTAAAAGTGTTTTTTTGCAATAGTTAAATAACTGGATTCTCTTAAGTGTGTTTTTCAAATGTTCTAATGGAGGTTTGGTGCAATTGAGAAATATGATGTTCTCTTTCACTTATGTTATAATTAAAAAAAAAGATTTTCTTTTTGGGGGGGAGGGCGCTCAAAGGGTGTCTTGCCCTGGGTTTAATTCAATGTAGAACCGCCCCTGGTCAAACACACAGTCCTGTCCAACTTCTATCTGTGGACATGTTGTTATAAACTGGCATAGCTAACCATGGCTAACCTAGAGCTAATGAAAACTATGACAATCAGACGCAGTCAATTTGGGTGTGACGTCATTTGCAGCTCGGGCTTCTGAGGTCCGAGGTAAATGGAACGCAGTATTTGTACATGCAACGCTGCTCTTCCCAGCCGACCGTTTTAAACTGAAAGCACAGCGCGTGCAGTGGGCATGTAGCACGACCACACAGAGCCTCCTCACTGGAAACGACCATTTTATAGGACTGGCGCAGGGAACAGCGCAGCTACCGTGAACCTAGCTTTGCAGATAACAGGGCTTATTCAGACATGAGACAGACAAGAAAAATGACGGTAATGTCTCAACAGGGTTAATTCATGGAGGCCCACGCAGATGATTGTTCAACAACAGCTGAGTTAAGGTGTCAGTCTGCTTCGGTCTGCTAGGTCGTACAGTGTGTCCTCTTGACAGTCCACCGAGAAACGTGTGTCCAAGAGCTTAGTGTGCCTTTGTGTTCTCAACAGGGCTCACACTTTCAGACAGCTTTTTCTTGCGTATTTGTGGTGTTGAACTCTGGGTTGGTAATCAAAACCTTAGGTAATCAATACCAATGTATCGACTGAAAGAACCCAGGACCCAGTAGTACTAAAACTTTTTCAGTCCAATGATACCTGCATTTGGGCGCCCGGATAGCTCAGTTGGTAGAGCGGGCTCCCATATACAGGTTTACTCGTCGACGCAGCAGGCCAGGGTTTGATTCCGACCTGCGGCCCTTTGCTGCATGTCATCTCCCACCTCCCCTTTAATTTCTTTGGCTGTCCTGTCAAATAAAGGCCTAAAAATGTCCAAAAAAGAATCAAAATAACATAAAATGATGCCGGCATTCAATTCTTTTTGTGCCCAGATCTAGAAAAGACATCCCGCAAGCATTTTTTCATTTAATGTGAGTGTGTGAATGTGATTGACCTACCGCAGCATGGGGTATCGAATAAAGTAAGGGGGGGGGGGGGTTATCAAATTATTTAATGATCTATTGTATTGGTATCACTTCAAAAGTAATGGTAGTGGTACGAATATTAATTTTTAACAATACCTAATAAGCCCTAGTTTATCATCATATCAAGTGAAAGCAGTAGTTTTGCGTATAATAATACAAAAAAGCTAGACAAAGAAGTTCAAATCCTGAATTATTTCTAATCTCTGCTTTACTGCACAAAGTGGACGCAATTGACAGTTAGTTTGTTTTTGAAAGTTACAGCGCTGCTCATGAGTATAGGAACCAGTGCTTAAGTCGACTAAAAGAGGAATAAAAAAAATCATCTTTTGGAAATTGATCCTTTTAAGGACACCAATTTTCTTTGTAAATGAATGATGTATTGTAAATAAATAAATGTTCTTCCTAAAAATACAGGGGGCATAAGTATACACCCCCTATGTTAAAATACAGGGGGCATAAGTATACACCCCCTATGTTAAAATACAGGGGCATAAGTATACACCCCCTATGTTAAAATACAGGGGCATAAGTATACACCCCCCTATTTAAAAATACAGGGGCATAAGTATACACCCCCCTATGTTAAAATACAGGGGGCATAAGTATACACCCCGTATGTTAAAATACAGGGGCATAAGTATACACCCCCCTATGTTAAAATACAGGGGGCATAAGTATACACCCCCTATGTTAAAATACAGGGGCATAAGTATACACCCCCTATGTTAAAATACAGGGGCATAAGTATACACCCCCCTATGTTAAAATACAGGGGCATAAGTATACACCCCCTATGTTAAAATACAAGGGCATAACTATACACCCCTTATGTTAAAATACAGGGGCATAAGTATACACCCCCCTATGTTAAAATACAGGGGCATAAGTATACCCCCCTATGTTAAAATACAGGGGGCATAAGTATACACCCCCTATGTTAAAATACAGGGGGCATAAGTATAGACCCCTTATGTTAAAATACAGGGGCATAAGTATACAGCCCCCTATGTTAAAATACAGGGGCATAAGTATACACCCCCCTATGTTAAAATACAGGGGCATAAGTATACACCCCCCTATGTTAAAATACAGGTGGCATAAGTATACACCCCCTATGTTAAAATACAGGGGGCATAAGTATACACCCCCTATGTTAAAATACAGGGGGCATAAGTATACACCCCCTATGTTAAAATACAGGGGCATAAGTATACACCCCCCTATGTTAAAATACTGGGGGCATAAGTATACACCCCCCTATGTTAAAATACAGGGGCATAAGTATACACCCCCCTATGTTAAAATACAGGTGGCATAAGTATACACCCCCTATGTTAAAATACAGGGGGCATAAGTATACACCCCCTATGTTAAAATACAGGGGGCATAAGTATACACCCCCTATGTTAAAATACAGGGGGCATAAGTATACACCCCCTATGTTAAAATACAGGTGGCATAAGTATACACCCCCCTATGTTAAAATACAGGGGGCATAAGTATACACCCCCTATGTTAAAATACAGGGGGCATAAGTATACACCCCCTATGTTAAAATACAGGGGGCATAAGTATACACCCCCTATGTTAAAATACAGGGGGCATAAGTATACACCCCCTATGTTAAAATACAGGGGGCATAAGTATACACCCCCTTATGTTAAATTCCCATTGAGGCAGGCAGATTCCTATTATTAAAGGCCATATATTATTTCATGGATCAGGATACTATGAATCCTGATAAAGTTCCCTTGGCCTTTTTTTCTTAAAGTAAAGGATGATTATCTTCTCTCCAATAACCATTACTATCTCAGGATGAAGGTATGACACTTGGTGGGATCATAAGAAGCAGAAAGCTTTTCATAGCGTTCACCCTCTACCAAGATTGCTTTGTGAACAGCGAGCCTGGGCGTTCATCCTCCCTTCATTGCTGTTTAATCAATATGAAACCAGCACTGGCTGGCTAAACACAACCCTGTAAACAGCTGACACCAATCATGGAGAAGACGTCAACTTCTTTAAAGCTAATTAGATCCATTATGGTCCAGTTTACCGGCAGAGCAAAGACCACCGCTGGAGGAACAGGGTCTTTTATGGACCGGTTGAAACCAGTCATTTCCAACTTCTACTGGTCCTGTACTGCCATTACAATTAATGGCTCTTGGTCTGAAGGATTAAACTGAACAAGCAGAGGTGGTAAAAGCTCTGTCCAATATCACAATGATGAGGTTAAGAGTGACAGAACTGGCAGAAAAATGTGTCAGAGCAACAAAAAGGTAGGAAGAATTGTCAGAAGAATAAGGTGATTTCCCATGTGAATAGTGGGGAATGATATGGCAACAGAAAAGAAAGGGGGGGGACTGATAGTGCTGATTGTAAAGCCCTCTGATGATAGCTTGTGTTCTCTCTGCGAGCATTGCTCTTTGATAACGTAGCGGCGGACATATCTCCCTCCTTGGACAAAAATGAGAATGGCGTTTCCTCTCCTCTTCCTCCAAAGTGTTTTCACATGTTGGCGAGATAAAATGAGCCGATTCCTTTAAAGCATGATACAAGAGGGACTTAATCAACACCCTCTACCCACCAAAAGTAAACCTGTCACCCTTCCTCCGTTTCACCCACATACTTTTTCTCCTTCTTTCCACCTCTTGTCTCATCAAAATCAGTCCACGGACTACACTTCTTACCGTTTACTTAAGATTTTTTAACCCGAGCCTCAAGTACCAAATGTGGGCCCTGGATCTGAAATACCCTAAAAATATCTCTCCTTCCCTCTCACCACCGCCCTCCGTCTGAACATTTTCTTTCCTGTGCGGGCGGAGATCATTGGCATGTAGCTCATTAAAGTGGAGGAAGAGGATGGAATGCCAGTTAATCAATCCTCCCAGGGCTGCCGTCCCTGCGTCACGCCACATTTAACCCACAATCACATCCCACAAGCAGCAAACCTGTACCTGGGGCATACTGAGGGCTTGTGGGAGGTTAAGCAACAAGCCATGTCACCGCGTATCTAGGGCTTAAATCCAGCCCAGGTTTCTCTGTCCAATGTCATCCCTTTTTCTCCCCCTCTTTTCTGGTTGCAACCCCCGAGCAACGTCCAAAAGTAATCTTACATTTTTTGAACAAAGCCAGAGGGCTTCTACCTCTGTGATTTCTCCTGCTGTCTGGGCTGGATTGTATATTTCAGCTGATATGTGCTGATGTTCAGCCATTCTTCTATAAATGAAGATGTCGCTGTAGCTTCAGGGGTGTCAGTTTGTCAAACCTGTAATAGCACATGCCTCCCCCTGCCTCAAAGGGAGGCTTTACTATCTGGATTGATATCAGAATATGTGCGATAGAAACAGCTGATGTCCTCAGCTAGTCCAGCTCCTGTGTGCTTTCTGCACTGAACTGAAGTGGCTAAAAACATGTACTTAGTGTGTTATAAAAAGGGCCGAAATTACCATGAGATTTCTCTGAACATCTTACGCAGCATAATCAGTTCTTATTATAATCTGTTGGTCCAAGAGTTTCAATATTTGCCTCATTTTCTGTAATTTTGTCATCCTGAAACCACCTGGAACAGGTGCCTTGCTGCTTTTGTAGAATCTTTGGTAAAGGCCCCAGTATGCTTCAGACAGACTCTCTCTCTGCCTCCATCATCTCTCTTTTCCAATTCTCTCTTTGGCGTGTCTTTGTGAGCTTGAGTCGCTGGATTGTACAAATGGGGATAACAATGCTCACCGTGAGTCTCTCCTCACAGACAGGCATGGTGTTGCACTTGATTGTACACATGAAAAGTGAAGGAGGTAGTGTGTAAAATAAAATGGATGTTTGGAAAGCTGCAAGATGGAAAAGTGTTTCAGAGGCTTTTGGATTATCTGACAAGCATTTAGTTGGAAGTCCTTGAGTTGTGACTGTACATGTACAAGTAAAGTTTCCAACAATGTTTTTGCAGTACACAGGTACTTTGTGTTACTACAGCAGACATTGCAGTAGTTGATGGAGAACAAGTGTGGAGAAATAGAGGAGATTGGCAAGAATAAAGTGAAAGATTCACCATCACAATGCATGTATTAGGCTTAAGAACATTACTCTGTAAGGAGTCTTCCTTTTATGGTTGTTTTTGGTGCTCTTTGGAGCTCTAGAAAACAACTATTTAGTATTTGACTCGTTTTGGGTATTTATTGTTTTTTATTATTAATGTTTGTTTGTATGTATGCACCCAATCATCAAGGCAAATTCCATGTAGTTCCACTACTGTGGCAATAAACTGCTTTCTGATTCTGATACTGGTTCTAGAAAGAGTTTTTTTGTTGTTTCAGAAGGCTCACATGAGCTGTACCAGCTAACTTACTTACCAACCCATGGTCATTTTCTATTCGCAACGTGTTTTTTGACTGACTCGAGGGCAGTTAGAAGAAGTCATCTTTCATTTTAGGTCAAGTGTTTTTCTTTGAGGAGTTGCCAACTGGCCTAAAACTATTTCATCAGGCTGAGCTTCAAAAGGGTTTTTAATGGTCTGACACCTCATTAACATCAAATTGTCTGGCTTAAGCCTTTGCATACTCTGCTTCAATTGGGCAGTCGTATTGTCAGGTTGTCTCTCTTCGTGCGCGTGAAAAAGTATCTAACTATTATCAGATGATAGATTGCACCCAGGAAAAAAGGATCTTACTCTTTAACAGAAATGTTGACCTCCTTAGAAATCCTTTCCATAATGTTGTCAGACACAATAATAATAATCTGAGTCTGTCAGCGGCAAAATGAACACTTTTGTGAAGGTAAATACACGCTGCACAGTTGCCTTACATTGTTCCGCCTCTACCGACTGCAGTGATCTCTCTTAATATTGGACCAATGTCAAAGACTGTTATTCCCATCAGTCACTAAGACACAAAAACATAGGAACATAGGGTTGAAAAAAAACCCGGTAGTTACCGTTTAAGCTCATGTGTGAACAGAGCGTAGCTGCTGCTTCACCCCGGAATGCCAATTCTAACTGGCCCTGATCTGAAAAGACCAATCTTATGGCGGTTTTCCATTGCGTGGTATCTACTCTACTCGCCTCGACTCTACTCGCCTTTTTTGGTTTTTCATTACGAAAAAAAGTCCCTGGGACCTGCTACCAGGTACTTTTTTTAGTACTACCTCAGTCGAGGTTCTAAGCGAGCTGATGCGATACTAAAAGGTGACGTGGAAACCTGCAGGCTGCTGATTGGTCGGATTGCTGCGTTGTTAGCAGACCAGAGTGCGGAGTGTGTGTCCGGAACAAACGGGACATTTAAAAAAACATATTCTAGTCAGACACCGACAGATTATCTACTCTCTGCACGATTCTCACTTTAACTGTTCAATATTAAGGGCTATATATTAGGGGATTTATGTTGTTTCCAATATTGCATACTGTTACTTTAAAAAAACAAGACAATATATCAAAGAAAAGTTTTTATTTAGCTATTCAAGTAGCGCATCAAACCCTCCCGTCCATCCTGGTCTTCTTCCCCTGCACCCTGTGACAGTGTCCCCCCCCGGCTCTGCTGTCCCAGATGCATCCCAGTCGTGTGTCATAAGCCATGACTCTCATAAAGATTATACGAAGCCCAGCAGGTCAGAACCAGAGATCTCACCCGTCGGACATCGCCCACCAGACGGTCTGCGGCGGCGGTTTTGCAAAGCGTTAATGCTCTGAAACACAGACGGTACACAGCAGACATATTTTGATGTGTAATCATGGTTGCTAAAGTTCATGTACTTTATATAGCGTATAGTAAATACTGACTGTGACCCTAACACATGCAAATGTTAGCTAACGTTACCAGGAAACTTAACTTACCCTTTGGTGTCGTCATGTCGACGTCTGAACTCCGTCGGAATTCCCAAACTCCTGTTTTTTTTAGCGGTGATTTTAGTTGCTTCCTTTAGCTTCTTTAGAAACAAAACATTGGCGAGTAGCCGACGTGCTGTTGTGAATCACGTTGAAAATGACGTCATCACGCGTAGCTATGGTAACCAGCCACGCTGAGGCGTTACTCAATCTGCAATGGTAAACAGACCGAGAATGGGTCGAGTCGTGTAGAGTCGAGTCAAGGCGAGTCGAGCCGAGTTGTTACCATCAATGGAAAAACGCCACTAGTTTGGACCTTCAAAACAACCAAGGTCGACCAAGGAAAGCACAACATAATGCAGTCATTGACTTGATGATTCAGGACACAAGCTTTCAACAACCAGCAACCCCAACAGGATTTCTGTCCAAGGCTTGAGAAGAAAGAAAGAAAGAAATCAGATGCTTCCAGTTCGAAGCTACAAGGCCAGGGTAAGGGTATATGTAAGGATCCATTCATCCATAAATATGGGTATAAGCCTGTAAAAAAAACATCACTGAAACCCTAGCAGGGATTAGTGCTGAGGGGCGTTTGTGCTGCTTGCTCAGCCAAGCTCATCACGCTGTCAGCAGGCCGAGCCCCACAGGAGACGGAGTGTGTGTGAGGCTCCAGGAGTTTCTTTCCCTCCTTGTCTCTTCACTGAGAAATTGCCCAGCGGCACAACAGATTGAGCAGCAACACGATCAATAGAAGAGCTTAGTTCATAGTGGTGGCTGTTGGCTGACCGGACAAACTGCTGCCGCAGCCCATCCATGATCACCTCTCATTTACAGCAACTGTGCTGTTGGTAAATGTTGGCCTCGCTGTACGTCACACTATAAGGGCTCCACTTCAGACCACAGTTTGTTTGACTCAGATGTGACTTTTAGGATTGAAGTGTGACTGAGTTCATTGCTCTTGTGTTCCAGCCGACCCTCTGGTTGGAAGCATCGCCACACAGTACCTGACCAACAGAGCCGAGCACGACAGGATAGCCAAACAGTGGACCAAACGCTACGCCACATAGACCGGACCCAATCCTGCAGGACCCCTCGCCCTACCCAACACACACACACACACACTGCTGACACCTCCCCTCCTCCCAGATCTATGGAAGCACACCCGCTCCTGTCATCCACCCTGCTCCCCACCCCACCCCAGAGAAATGAACTGTTATTTGTTCCATGCTGACTTGAAAAGCTTCTTTTTTATACAAAGAGTCTATTGGGATTGTATTTTCCAATACACTGAATGTTGATATGGTCATGAAAAGCTTTAATACTGTTATTGTTCTTGTCGTTGTTGTTCTTCTTCTTATTGTTATTGCATTGTTTATAACATTGTGGCCACCCCCTCGTCATCTTCTTATCTAAAAAGCGTGTGTGTACTATTCCCGTTTCATGTGATGGTTTCATGTATGTAATGATCATACTGAGTGAGTGCATTTAGTTTGTTTTTTCTTTCTGTGGTTTTTACAGCTCGTGGTCAATATTAGTGCATGGCATCAGGATATGTGTTCATGCAGTGGACATGTAGTCATGTAGTGGTATTATTTTTGTTCTGGCATGGAGTGAGCCCATCCCCATGTATGACGATTGTGGTAGTTTGCTGTACATTTGATGCCTTGTGAGAATACATACTCATTGAATACTCAATTAAACACTGGCTGTAATGTGACACAGAGCCTGTCTCAGTCTCTTGCTTTAACACGAGTGTGTGTGTGTGTGTGTGTGTGTGTGTGTGTGTGTGTGTGTGTGTGTGTGTGTGTGTGTGTGTGTGTGTGTGTGTGTGTGTGTGCAGGCTCAGCTCTCTGACCACTTCCTGGGAGAAATGAATTGTCACAGGGCTCACCACAGAATAGTGATTAGGTTGCAAAAGGTTACTAGTATCTTCTCACTAGAAAAGAATATTTAAAATTATGTTATTGTGACATTTCATTTGATTTTTTTGTATTAATTTTTCTAGTAACTTGAGTTAGAGCAATACAGTAGACTGAGTAGGACTGCTCAATTATGGAAAAAAATATAATCACCATTATTTTGTTCAAATCACGATAATTTACCACAATTACTTGTTGACTTCTGGAAAGATGTTGCAATTATTGAACTTAAACAACAGTGGGGAAATTTAAATAAAACATACAACTGTGAAATTTGCCCCAATACTTTTCCTATATAAACTTAATTTTTTCATTCAGAACACAGGAGAAAATATGACTTTTCTTGCAAAGCGTAATGAGCTAAATAATTGTTTTTCTCAATTATTCTTTTTTTGTGATCATGGGGAGCCGAAATCATAATCACAATTAACTTTCGATTAATTGCACAGTAATACTGTGAGAGAGCCCAAAAATTATACCTCTGTACGATATACTGTATATCTTGGATATAACATCTGGAATAAATGTTCAGTTGTAAGTCAAGGCCACATGTGAGATGTAACAAGCACTTTAGTTCAAACAGACTGTGTTCGAAATAAAGTGCAAGGACAGCTGCAACACATGTAAATGAAAGAAATATTAAATAAATAGTCTATAATATTAAAAAGAGGCCTCTCTCTAAGAATGCTTTTCAGCAGAGAGAGATGGAGTGAAGCGTATGACACAAAAATCTTGGACCATAAAGCTGATTGTTACGGGACCAGTTTATTACACACACACACACACACACACACACACACACATTAGGGTGTAACTTCACTAGTTACGCCCCACTTTTCAAAATCAAATTTGTGTCCCCCCCACTTTCAAATTTGTTTATTCATTATTTCATTTATAAGCCTCGGTCAGTGGCTCTTATTTTAAACAATAAAGAAAGTAAGAAATGTTTTTCCTATACATAATTTAGTTTCTGGAAGAATTTATCATTATGATCACCTTCATTCTTTCCGAGATTTTGTATCCCCATAGTCCCTTAATGTATGTGGAAATGTATGAAATACATACACACACACTCACAGATTCTTTTCTATAATAATAATAATAATGTATACTTTAGTTAGATGATAGAAAATATGGCATTTTCATTTTAGAAAAACATGACTAAAATGGTCATACATTCGTTCATTGTGTTACTTGGATGAAAATAAATGATTCCCCTTTGTGCTTGGGACCCCCTGTAACCCCTTCAAGGACCCTTGGGGGTCCCCGGACCTTACTTTGGGAAGGACTGTTTTACACTACACATATCTTGTGGTTGTAAATGTCCATCAGCGGTCATATTCTGCTGTTTATGTTTATCAAATCAACACCTTCAAGTCTGCCAAATGGAATAGAGCTCCACATCATCCGGAAGCAAAAATCCCATTCATTTTCTCCATAAGGCTTTTAATTATGAGCCATAATGAAGCAAAAATCCCATTCATTTTCTCCATAAGGATTTTGATTATGAGCCATAATGAAGTAAAAATCCCATTCATTTTCTCCATAAGGATTTTGATTATAAGCCATAATGACGTAAAAATCCCATTCATTTTCTCCATAAGGATTTTAATTATGAGCCATAATGAAGCAAAAATCCCATTCATTTTCCTCCATAAGGATTTTGATTATGAGCCATAATGAAGTAAAAATCCCATTCATTTTCTCCATAAGGATTTTAATTATGAGCCATAATAAAGCAAAAATCCCATTAATTTTCTCTATAAGGCTTTTAATTATGAGGCATAATAAAGCAAAAATCCCATTCATTTTCTCCATAAGGATTTTGATTATGAGCCATAATGACGTAAAAATCCCATTCATTTTCTCCATAAGGATTTTGATTATAAGCCATAATGACGTAAAAATCCCATTCATTTTCTCCATAAGGCTTTTAATTATGAGCTATAATGAAGCAAAAATCCCATTCATTTTCTCCATAAGGATTTTGATTATGAGCCATAATGAAGTAAAAATCCCATTCATTTTCTCCATAAGGATTTTAATTATGAGCCATAATGAAGCAAAAATCCCATTCATTTTCCTCCATAAGGATTTTGATTATGAGCCATAATGAAGTAAAAATCCCATTCATTTTCTCCATAAGGATTTTAATTATGAGCCATAATAAAGCAAAAATCCCATTAATTTTCTCTATAAGGCTTTTAATTATGAGGCATAATAAAGCAAAAATCCCATTCATTTTCTCCATAAGGCTTTTAATTATGAGCCATAATGAAGCAAAAATCCCATTCATTTTCTCCATAAGGCTTTTAATTATGAGCCATAATGAAGCAAAAATCCCATTAATTTTCTCTATAAGAATTTTGATTATGAGCCATAATGAAGTAAAAATCCCATTCATTTTCTCCATAAGGATTTTGATTATGAGCCATAATGATGCAAAAATCCCATTCATTTTCTCCATAAGGATTTTAATTATGAGCCATAATAAAGCAAAAATCCCATTAATTTTCTCTATAAGGCTTTTAATTATGAGGCATAATAAAGCAAAAATCCCATTCATTTTCTCCATAAGGCTTTTAATTATGAGCCATAATGAAGCAAAAATCCCATTCATTTTCTCCATAAGGCTTTTAATTATGAGCCATAATGAAGCAAAAATCCCATTCATTTTCCTCCATAAGGATTTTAATTATGAGCCATAATGAAGTAAAAATCCCATTCATTTTCTCCATAAGAATTTTGATTATGAGCCATAATGACGCAAAAATCCCATTCATTTTCTCCATAAGGATTTTGATTATGAGCCATAATGAAGTAAAAATCCCATTCATTTTCTCCATAAGGATTTTGATTATGAGCCATAATGAAGTAAAAGTCTCATTCATTTTCTCCATAAGGATTTTGATTATGAGCCATAATAAAGCAAAAATCCCATTCATTTTCCTCCATAAGGATTTTGATTATGAGCCATAATGTCTAAACCATCCGAGGTAGACTGACCATGACCTACGAGGTTGTGAAACAAATGTTTCGGCTCCTGTAGAAGCCACATGTTGGTATGATATCAACCTTGTGTTATTCGTGATCTTGCGGAGAAATACTGCGCTACCCACAATCCTATGCGTAACATCGCTGTCACTGATTGGTACAACTCACTATTACCATGAAAATGTCTACTGTATCCACGAAACCGCGAACAGCTAGAGCAAGCTGCTACCATTGAAGTCTTTGATTTTTTCTGTACACAGTCTTGTAACTTTGTCTTTTTTTGCCGTTTAAAAAAAAATTGCGTTGACTCAAATGTTTTATGGAGCTGGTTGGCTTGGTTCCAGACTAAAAACTCTTTATATAAGCCTTTAACTAAACGGCAATGGAGCTATTAGATGGGGAAAATCACTTCTGGAACCATCCATCCATCCATCCATCCATCCATCTATCCATCCATCCATCTATCTTTGTGCGCTTTGTCCGCTGTATAGAGCTCCCAATAACCAACCTCACGTTCCGCTGTATAGAGCTCCCAATAACCAACCTCACGTTCCGCTGTATAGAGCTCCCAATAACCAACCTCACGTTCCGCAGTATAGAGCTCCTAATAACCAACCTCACGTTCCGCTGTATAGAGCTCCCAATAACCAACCTCACGTTCCGCTGTATAGAGCTCCCAATAACCAACCTCACGTTCCGCAGTATAGAGCTCCTAATAACCAACCTCACGTTCCGCTGTATAGGGCTCCCAATAACCAACCTCACGTTCCGCTGTATAGGGCTCCCAATAACCAACCTCACGTTCCGCTGTATAGGGCTCCCAATAACCAACCTCACGTTCCGCAGTATAGAGCTCCTAATAACCAACCTCACGTTCCGCTGTATAGGGCTCCCAATAACCAACCTCACGTTCCGCTGTATAGAGCTCCTAATAACCAACCTCACGTTCCGCTGTATAGAGCTCCCAATAAACAACCTCACGTTCCGCTGTATAGAGCTCCTAATAACCAACCTCACGTTCCGCTGTATAGAGCTCCCAATAAACAACCTCACGTTCCGCAGTATAGAGCTCCTAATAACCAACCTCACGTTCCGCTGTATAGAGCTCCCAATAACCAACCTCACGTTCCGCTGTATAGGGCTCCCAATAACCAACCTCACGTTCCGCTGTATAGAGCTCCTAATAACCAACCTCACGTTCCGCTGTATAGGGCTCCCAATAACCAACCTCACGTTCCGCTGTATAGGGCTCCCAATAACCAACCTCACGTTCCGCTGTATAGGGCTCCCAATAACCAACCTCACGTTCCGCTGTATAGGGCTCCCAATAACCAACCTCACGTTCCGCTGTATAGGGCTCCCAATAACCAACCTCACGTTCCGCTGTATAGAGCTCCTAATAACCAACCTCACGTTCCGCTGTATAGAGCTCCCAATAACCAACCTCACGTTCCGCTGTATAGGGCTCCCAATAACCAACCTCACGTTCCGCTGTATAGAGCTCCTAATAACCAACCTCACGTTCCGCTGTATAGGGCTCCCAATAACCAACCTCACGTTCCGCTGTATAGGGCTCCCAATAACCAACCTCACGTTCCGCTGTATAGGGCTCCCAATAACCAACCTCACGTTCCGCTGTATAGGGCTCCCAATAACCAACCTCACGTTCCGCTGTATAGGGCTCCCAATAACCAACCTCACGTTCCGCTGTATAGAGTTCCCAATAACCAACCTCACGTTCCGCTGTATAGAGCTCCCAATAAACAACCTCACGTTCCGCAGTATAGAGCTCCTAATAACCAACCTCACGTTCCGCTGTAAAGAGCTCCTAATAACCAACCTCACGTTCCGCTGTATAGGGCTCCCAATAACCAACCTCACGTTCCGCTGTATAGGGCTCCCAATAACCAACCTCACGTTCCGCTGTATAGGGCTCCCAATAACCAACCTCACGTTCCGCTGTATAGGGCTCCCAATAACCAACCTCACGTTCCGCTGTATAGAGCTCCCAATAAACAACCTCACGTTCCGCAGTATAGAGCTCCTAATAACCAACCTCACGTTCCGCTGTATAGAGCTCCTAATAACCAACCTCACGTTCCGCTGTATAGAGCTCCCAATAACCAACCTCACGTTCCGCTGTATAGAGCTCCCAATAAACAACCTCACGTTCCGCAGTATAGAGCTCCTAATAACCAACCTCACGTTCCGCTGTATAGAGCTCCCAATAACCAACCTCACGTTCCGCTGTATAGGGCTCCCAATAACCAACCTCACGTTCCGCTGTATAGGGCTCCCAATAACCAACCTCACGTTCCGCTGTATAGGGCTCCCAATAACCAACCTCACGTTCCGCTGTATAGAGTTCCCAATAACCAACCTCACGTTCCGCTGTATAGAGCTCCCAATAAACAACCTCATGTTCCGCAGTATAGAGCTCCTAATAACCAACCTCACGTTCCGCTGTATAGAGCTCCTAATAACCAACCTCACGTTCCGCTGTATAGGGCTCCCAATAACCAACCTCACGTTCCGCTGTATAGGGCTCCCAATAACCAACCTCACGTTCCGCTGTATAGAGCTCCCAATAAACAACCTCACGTTCCGCAGTATAGAGCTCCTAATAACCAACCTCACGTTCCGCTGTATAGAGCTCCTAATAACCAACCTCACGTTCCGCTGTATAGAGCTCCTAATAACCAACCTCACGTTCCGCTGTATAGGGCTCCCAATAACCAACCTCACGTTCCGCTGTATAGGGCTCCCAATAACCAACCTCACGTTCTGCTGTATAGGGCTCCCAATAACCAACCTCACGTTCCGCTGTATAGAGTTCCCAATAACCAACCTCACGTTTTGCTGTATAGAGCTCCCAATAAACAACCTCATGTTTCGCAGTATAGAGCTCCTAATAACCAACCTCACGTTCCGCTGTATAGAGCTCCCAATAACCAACCTCACGTTCGCACCAGCTACAAGGCGCTGGCTAGATATGGAGGCATATGATCCTGATTCCGTGGTGTGGAGCCGTGCCTCCAACTCACTAAGCCCCGCCTCCAGGGCAGCGAATATACTACATTTATTACATGTACTACATGTACTACATGTATCATCATCACTAAAGGAGGCAGAGCAATAGCTAAACAATACAATGCTACTACTACTACTGCTGCTGTACACAAGGAACATACTACTACTACTACTGCTGTACACAGGAAACATACTACTACTACTACTACTACTACTGCTGTACACAGAGAACATACTAATACTGCTACTACTATTACTACTGCTGTACACATGGAACATACTACTACTACTTCTACTACTACTACTGCTGTACATAGGGAACACACTACTACTGATGTACACAGGGAACATACTACTACTACTGCTGTACACATCACGAACGAGCCGTCACGATTTCCTTCCAACTTGATTTTACAAAGGTAGGAAGTTTGTTACAGTGCCGTTACAGTCATTCCCCGGCTGCAATGATGAGGCAGAGACTCTGAGAGCACATATGTGGAATACCAAGACCAATCAGAGCAGACTGGGCTTTTTTTGAGGGGGGGGGGCTTAAAGAGACAGGCGCTAAAATGGAGCGTTTTACACAGAGGGAATATAGATATGTTCAGACAGATGTATGAAAAAATAAAGTGTTTTCTGAACATTAAAGCATGTCAGTATGTTCTACTAGAAATCCAAAATACGAATATGTTTTGGAGTTATAATACAGGACCTTTAATCAGGATTCCTAAATTTCCCACAATGCCCTTTGCCAGCACACAGAGAAGAAGAATGAACATGCTGGCTAACTGGTAGGTGGACAGTGGGGTGTGCTGAAACTAACTACCACTTGTAGCGACTGTGTTGCCCCGTTCTGTGCATTAGACAATGCTCTGCTGTGGGCTTTTCAGGCTCTGACTGCGCTGCAAAACCAGCAAAGTGGAGCAACAGTGGCAGGGTTAATTATGGCCGACACGTCGGAAGGGGGAGTCCTCAATCACACCCACCCTCCCTCCCTTCCTCCTTCACACACTGCAGGAGGAAGAGTCTGACAGAAAAGGAGAAGTCACTGATGCATGTATAATAGTGCAACAGTTTCAATGAGAGAGGTACGTGAACAACACGAGTCAAAAAGACCAACGTTGATCTGTGAATGCAAATGCAAGTGCGTAAGACTGTATGTTATGCAGGTAGAATGTGTAAGAATGCCAGGAAATTATGTTACACAACAGAGCAGCATGTGGCTGATGACTCTTTTTTTGTAATCTATCATCTTTTTTATATTTAGTTTTGCATAAATGTTTTCATGTGAAAGACCCCTGGTATACAATAATGACAACACACGTTTTAATTCAATTTTCACTTCACAGATAGCAGTGTTTCCTCTATGTTGATTTTGTTGTGGTAGCCCGCCATGGCATTGCATTTGCCTTTTAAATGACCCTGCCAACATAATGCCTTGTTGCTTGCAGCAAAGTGTCACAGTTGCCGGTGGGGGGGACAGACTTACTAAAAAAAATCCTGAAGGAAACACTGAGATAGAG
Organism: Etheostoma nigrum; assembly: GCA_029931835.1. Taxonomy (NCBI): domain Eukaryota; kingdom Metazoa; phylum Chordata; class Actinopteri; order Perciformes; family Percidae; genus Etheostoma; species Etheostoma nigrum. The sequence continues at coordinate 28,191,287 of CM057250.1, read as the reverse complement.
TAGGTCTAGTCTATAATTTACAAAGACTCAACAATTTACCACACTCTCCCCCCAAATTTGGAGAATTTGGCCGGAGCTGCTCCCCCCCACGACCTGACACTGGACAAGCAGACGGAGATGGATGGATTTATGGTGTCGAGGACAACTTCTTTTAAACAGGCAGAAACCTCGGACAGACCCTGGCTCTGCCTCTGCCGGTTGGTACACAGGCAGACCTCAGGGGGCCCTAAAGGTCCAGTTGCACTGTGTGGTGTTAAATGATCAATTGCTGTTTTGAGTTAACACTGTATGCACCACAGAAAACCCAATATAACTGGAAATGACAGGCATTATGTGTCATATCGCTAAATAAATGTGTGCTTAATCAATCTACCATAAACTAATTACTAAGTAATGCATAGAGAATGCACAGAGTGGAGGAAATGATGGGACAGTAGGGCTCCATAGCTCATTTGTATCCCTTAGGATAAATCCAGCCCTGAACAATTAGTGAACTTACTTATTATGTTTTTGGTTTACAAGTAGTCAAATTTAAATATGAAGGGTTCATTGGCAAAATGACAAATGTGTTTTTATGTATTTCCTTAAGTTATGTATTTAGTGTGTGTAGGCAATCCAAGGAATATCAAACTGGTGTTGGGTTGTTAGATATCTCAACTGTTTTACATTTTCAGAAATCGTGTTTTTTTTGTGCACTCAAGGAATTATCGATTCATTCATTTGTTCAGTTAGCAGGGGCAGTGCACAATACATATATTGTAGCCTACCATAGGTCTGTAGGGAGCTGAGTTAAGAACTCGAGGGCCACTGGTTCAGGACCCCATATGGACCAAAGTATGGTGGTGGACTGAGAGGTGTCCCCAACTGCTCGTTCAATCAAATCAAAAACACTCTTGTTGATTTATTTAGTTTAAAAATGGCTTTTTGTTTTTTTAAAGTTCAGAGTACAGAAAGCTACAGAGTACAGAAAGGACACGTTTGAAGCTGTGGTGGAGAGGAGGTCTCTGAACAAACTGTTATCTATCATGGATAACCCAGACCACCCTCTCCACCCCACACTGGTCCAACAGAGGAGCTCCTTCTCAAAGAGGCTCCGACAGCTTCGATGCCGCACAGTCCGCTGCAGGAAATCATTCCTACCACAGGCAATAACACTTTTTAACATGTTATCACTGGGTGCTAGATGAGACTTTTGGACACCACACTACTGCACTAATGCAACCTGCACAATTGGTTTATTTACATTTACATTTAGCATACATTTTAGAATATTATTTAAGCAGTTGCAAATTTTTATTTACCCATCCTGTACATATTCAAATATTTGTTCTTTTATTTTATTTTATTCATATTATTATTTCATGTATATTGTATGTATGTATATTTTTCCTAGTATTTCATTTATATTTATATTCTGTGCTTGTGACTGTTTTTGCTGCTGTAACACTGGAATTTCCCATTTTTCTTGGGATCAATAAACATCTATCTATCTATCTATCTATCTATCTATCTATCTAAAGCTGCACTCAACTCCAAGAGAGTTATGGCTATAGTTAGCTATATTCTAGGGAAAGTGCCACTTTATACCTGTGTAACATAAACCTTTCATGGCAACCACTTAGTTTAATGTGTATTTAACCTGCAACACATTTTGCATGTCACACACTGCATCAGGCGGTATAATGGCCTTTTAAAACTGTCACCCAACTCTTGGTCGCTCTGTTTTAGTGTTGGGTAGTAACTCTGGCTAATGGCTAACAGTAACCAGTTTTATTAGGCTACTTCCCAGCAGAGAGTAGCCTGGGCTAAGGTTAGGCATTGTCACACCCTAAATATCTTACAGCAATGACTGGAATGGATTTTATACCTACACTTTCCCTTACTGATGTAAATGTTCTTATTTACGTTGAGCAAAAGGATGAACCATTGCTTCTATTAGCAGTCCTTGCCAAACATATGAGAATGGTGAACACCTGCTGCAGGGCTGGCAGGGGCAGACTGGAGGGAACAGGTGAGGATGTGCATGGAGTACTCAGGACAGGGGAGTTCATGGCTTTCTTTTCTAATAACTGGTCTTGAACAGCTGCTCTTGCCTTGTCCACACTGAATGTAATCAAGCTCTTTTGTTTTATTTCCTATTACATCTCAATTCGTCTTTGTCCCCGATGCTGTGTGTATCTAGCAGTAGCTAGATGATCCTAATGGATGTAGACGACTGCTGCTGGACCGACACTTCCGGCGAGAAGAGGCACGCGTCCAGCGGCACAGTCAGGTCTTGGTAAGGTTCACGATAATCCCGGAAGAAAGACGACTGAGCCTTGCAAAATAAAAGCGCCAAACCTTAACCTGCGCTCACCACTCAATCTATTTACAACTATTTGGATATTGTATTGAACATAGGCGTTTCAAGGAGCATGGCAATCATTTTAGATTTGGTAAATATAATCATTTTTATTTTAAAGTATTTTCAAAATGTAGGCTACGTTCAGAATGTTCTTCAAGTTTTAAGCAGTATTTCAACATACAGAACAATGTGCTTCATCATTGATAACAGCTTAAGCTAATAATACCAATATTTATGGATAACAAATGAATACATAGGAAACCCATTGACCATCTTAGAGGTGGATAAAAATAAGTGGATAGCCATTTTTTTTTTAAAGTTGCTCGATCCTACAGATTGTTTGATTGATATGTAGTCTAACTTTATTCTTGTTATATAATAATTGTGTAGCCTATAGGCTGGATGCTGTTTCTTTCGGCTACATGTCCTAAGCTGGTCTTACACTTCCTTTTACTACTCATATGTGTGTAAAAGTGTTCCTGCATGCAACCAATGCAGTTTAACTTATCTCAGGCTAATAACATATTATTGCCGCCTGCCTTCTTTGAGCTTTTACTTTTAAAATGATGACCGGAAACCTTTGTTCATTGTAGGCTATTGACACTGGTGCGTCCAGGCGGCGGAGGCACACACACACACACACACACACACACACATAGGCTGTGCACACACACAAAGAAAGGTATCAACTACTAAATATTTGTATCACAGTTTCTTGTCATTGAGAGAGTGGTAGCGCTGTAAATGCATCCGTGTTGCCGTTGAAGGAGACCGCAGGAGCCCGATGCATCCTGGGACTGGCTGCACTGAGATCAGCTGCATGTCGACGGACATGGCTTTAAATGCGAGGAGAGCCTTTAAGTGAACGGCGTGGTGTCTGTGTTTTTAGTGGCTTGTTTTGGGTCCAACGCGCTAGAACCGGCTTGACAGCGCTGTAGCGCCCCTCTGACTTGTTGGGCACAAAGTTTGATCCGTCTGGTCAGGTGTGGGGGGGTCCCTGCCGACTGCGACATCGCCCCGTCGATGCCTTTCTGCTTTTCATCGCCGACCGTTCCGAGGTCTCGGTGTGCTCGCCGTGTCCCTGGTGTCGGCCAAGTAGCCTAGGCCGTTAGCCCAACACTTGGACCAACCGGTTCCCTTTGTCGCAGCCCACACGGCTATACATACCACCCGACTGCAAACGGTAGCTGAGGCCAGAAGTCGGCGTTGTGAACGAAGAAAGCGACCCAACCCGCCGATAAGCTCGACCAGTTCCCCAGCACCATCCACACAGTGGCGGTTTGAAGTCATCCAGGGTCCGGGCCTGCTGCTTTTAAAACGACGGAAGCGTTTATGGAGTCCGTGACCGACCGTGGGCTTCCTAGTTGCCTAGTCTTTAGCCACGACGTGTACCGTTTACCCACGGTTGGGAAAATGTAAGGTGTCCGCGCTTAGTGGGGACTAAAACAGGGCAGGAGAGGAATCCTAAGCATCCTCTTGTTAATCGGCATTACAGGTGGACCACCAGACCATCCTAATTTAGTTCACACAACCCACTTCCACACATGGGCATTTGGAGTAGAGAAGACAGTAGGCCTAGTAACTGAAACGTTATTGAAGTATTATTTTATTAAATGCATGCCGATTCTTCTTGCACAAGCTGGAATTGTTTACTCTTAAGCCTTAAATCTCTGCAGTTAGATGTCATATTTTTTTATTGATTTTCCATTTAACCATGTAGCTGCACATAATGGATCCAGACGGATCCAAACATAGTATGGCTGTGTTATACCGATACCAACCAATGTGAAGGATTAGATGTCAGATTTTATAAACGGGGTTAGATGTGTAGAGGGCAAATGTAGTTTGGCTTGTGTAACTTTTCTAAATCTTGTGTAATTTGCTTGTTCCCCAGGCTCGGTATGTCGGATGAAGATTCCCGTGCCAGCACCAGCTCTTCCTCCTCTTCATCGTCAACTCATCATCATCAGCAGCAGCCGCAGCAGCAGGACACAAACACCCTGAAGAAAAGAGAAAGCAAAGCCAGCATGAGCAAGACTTCCAAACTCCTCTCCACTAGTGCTAAAAGGTGGGCTTGCTTATGGCTGCAGTCAGGATCATAGACGCTGATTCATGTGTCCCTCCATGGTGCTGTAGGGCGCACAGCCTTTAGAAGATGGCTGTATTTCAGAACTAAGAACCTTCAGAACCTTAGGCCACTAAGGTCTATATAAAAGAGACTTCAGATACAGTATTAGGGACCACTAAGGTCTATATAAAAGAGACTTCAGATACAGTATTAGGGACCACTAAGGTCTATATAAAAGAGACTTCAGATACAGTATTAGGGGACCACTAAGGTCTATATAAAAGAGACTTCAGATACAGTATTAGGGACCACTAAGGTCTATATAAAAGAGACTTCAGATACAGTATTTGGGACCACTAAGGTCTATATAAAGAGACTTCAGATACAGTATTAGGGACCACTAAGGTCTATATAAAAGAGACTTCAGATACAGTATTAGGGACCACTAAGGTCTATATAAAAGAGACTTCAGATACAGTATTAGGGACCACTAAGGTCTATATAAAAGAGACTTCAGATACAGTATTAGGGACCACTAAGGTCTATATAAAGAGACTTCAGATACAGTATTAGGGACCACTAAGGTCTATATAAAAGAGACTTCAGATACAGTATTAGGGACCACTAAGGTCTATATAAAAGAGACTTCAGATACAGTATTTGGGACCACTAAGGTCTATATAAAAGAGACTTCAGATACAGTATTAGGGACCACTAAGGTCTATATAAAAGAGACTTCAGATACAGTATTAGGGGACCACTAAGGTCTATATAAAAAAGACTTCAGATACAGTATTCGGGACCACTAAGGTCTATATAAAGAGACTTCAAATACAGTATTTGGGACCACTAAGGTCTATATAAAGAGACTTCAGATACAGTATTAGGGACCACTAAGGTCTATATAAAGAGACTTCAGATACAGTATTAGGGACCACTAAGGTCTATATAAAGAGACTTCAGATACAGTATTAGCAGCATCCGATAGCAGCATATTAAAAGCATCCGAAGAGCACTAGGTCAATGGCCCTTTAAATGACCCGGGACCGCGTTTAGCTTCCTGGGAAATGAAGAATCAATGGAGCAGGGAAACTGACATCAACATAACTAATCACACTATGACAGACGTTCCACCAACTGCAGCGTTTAATTTTAAATGAATGGAGCCTACTGGCAGTCTGGCACATGTGGGTGCTCAGTATTTTCTGTGGGTGCTTGAGCTCCGGAGTGCCCACAGCTGTCATTGAATGTTCAAATCATTCATTCAAAAAAAGTAAATTCAACAAGAAAGTTTCTGTCTTTTAGCAGAGTACTGAAAGAAGCAGACCTGGGTACCATCCAGTGTTTTGATTTTAATTTGAGTTTTGATTTACAGTATTTGATCAGAGCTTAGCGTTTGATGCATACATTTTCTTTGCTTTTCCAGAATTCAAAAGGAATTGGCGGACATAACATTGGATCCACCACCAAACTGCAGGTAAGTGAATTATGACAATGATTATTGTGTAATTAGAAATGTGGGTCACTGATGGTGTGTGTTTCAGTCCAAGTGTGGTAGTATTTTTCTAAAGGGAACATTAAGTTTAGAGATTATTATAAATTAAGAGAAATGAAGGCAAGTAGTCCTTCATGTGGCCATCTTGAATGAAAGGTGGAAAAGCCTGTCTCCGTCTGTGTGCCAGAATCGTTTTGCGTCACTGCCTCGCATGCAGGCTCTGACATTCCCTTTTTCCACTGGCTGCCTCTATGACAGCCATGTATTTATATTGTCTGCCACTTTTAAAATTGATGCACTTAATGAAGAATGGCATTCAGTGTTACACATGCACATGCACACGCTTACGTGTGTGTGTGTGTGTGTGTGTGTCCCTTTTAATATTTTTGACTCTATAAAATCTCTCAAGTCTTGGCGATCACCCCTATTATGTAATAATTATATAATAAACATTTCTTATACTTAGTTTAGTACTTTTATTTCTGGCAGAATTTACAGTGAGTGAGAAATAAGTATTTGAACACCCTGCTATTTTGCAAGTTCTCCCACTTAGAAATCATGGAGGGGTCTGAAATTGTCATCGTAGGTGCATGTCCACTGTGAGAGACAATCTAAAAAATATATACAAAAATCACAATGTATGATTTTTTTAACTATTTATTTGTATGATACAGCTGCAAATAAGTATTTGAACACCTGTCTATCAGCTAGAATTCTGACCCTCAAAGACCTGTTAGTCTGCCTTCAAAATGTCCACCTCCACTCCATTTATTATCCTAAATTAGATGCACCTGTTTGAGGTTGTTAGCTGCATAAAGATATCTGTCCACCCCATACAATCAGTAAGAATCCAACTACTAACATGGCCAAGACCAAAGAGCTGTCCAAAGACACTAGAGACAAAATTGTACACCTCCACAAGGCTGGAAAGGGCTACGGGGACATGTCCAAGCAGCTTGGTGAAAAAGCGTCCACTGTTGTTGAGCAATCATTAGAAAATGGAAGAAGCTAAACATGACTGTCAATCTCCCTCGGACTCTCCATACAAGATCTCACCTCGTGGGGTCTCAATGATCCTAAGACAGGTGAGAAATCAGCCCAGAACTACACGGGAGGAGCTGGTCAATGACCTGAAAAGAGCTGGGACCACCGTTTCCAAGGTTACTGTTGGTAATACACTAAGACGTCATGGTTTGAAATCATGCATGGCACGGAAGGTTCCCCTGCTTAAACCAGCACATGTCAAGGCCCGTCTTAAGTTTGCCAATGACCATTTGGATGATCCAGAGGAGTCATGGGAGAAGGTCATGTGGTCAGATGAGACCAAAATAGAACTTTTTGGTCATAATTCCACTAACCGTGTTTGGAGGAAGAAGAATGATGAGTACCATCCCAAGAACACCATCCCTACTGTGAAGCATGGGGGGGTAGCATCATGCTTTGGGGGTGTTTTTCTGCACATGGGACAGGGTGACTGCACTGTATTAAGGAGAGGATGACCGGGGCCATGTATTGCGAGATTTTGGGGAACAACCTCCTTCCCTCAGTTAGAGCATTGAAGATGGGTCGAGGCTGGGTCTTCCAACATGACAATGACCCGAAGCACACAGCCAGGAGAACCAAGGAGTGGCTCTGGAAGAAGCAGATCAAGGTTCTGGTGTGGCCTAGCCAGTCTCCAGACCTAAACCCAATAGAGAATCTTTGGAGGGAGCTCAAACTCTGTGTTTCTTAGCAACAGCCCAGAAACCTGACTGATCTAGAGAAGATCTGTGTGGAGGAGTGGGCCAAAATCCCTTCTGCAGTGTGTCAAACCTGGTGAAAAACTACAGGAAACGTTTGACCTCTGGAACTGCAAACAAAGGCTACTGTACCAAATATTAACATTGATTTTCTCAGGTGTTCAAATACTTACTTGCAGCTGTATCATACAAATAAATAGTTAAAAAATCCTACATTGTAATTTTTGGATTTTTTTTATAGATTGTCTCTCACAGTGGACATGCACCTACGAGGACAATTTCAGACCCCTCCATGATTTCTAAGTGGGAGAACTTGCAAAATAGCAGCGTGTTCAAATACTTATTTTCCTCACTGTATCTTTATGATCAACTTCATTATTTCATTATTTTGTGTATCATCATAGTCCCTAAATGTCGAATAAGACACACCACCCTGTATAACTTTGATATTTGAAAAGAAAGAAAATAGCCAGAGGGCCGTGTGTTTTTGCTGTTCAACCAATCAGCGTGATCTCCTCGGGTCAATCTTTTATCTTCGTATGGAGCTCTTCTTCCCAAAAACTCTGTGGACCCCCCAGGATCTAGTTAACGCAACTTTAACTCTGCACGTTTGCCTAAAATGGCATTAGGGCTCATCAGCCTGATATCAGCCTGATATAGCTGTTCTGTTTAGGAATAAAGATAATGGCACATTTGAATGTCATAATCTATAATAATTATCAGTGTTATAATAATTGTGTGTGTATGTTTGCATATACAGTGGGTACGGAAAGTATTCAGACCCCTTTAAATTTTTCACTCTTTGTTTCATTGCAGCCATTTTCCAAAAATCAAAAAAGTTCATTTTATTTCTCAGTAATGTACACTCAGCACCCCATCTTGGACAGAAAAAAACAGAAATGTAGAAATTTTTGCAAATTTATTAAAAAACAAAAACTGAAATATCACATGGTCATAAGTATTCAGACCCTTTGCCGTGACCCTCATATGTAACTCAGGTGCTGTCTATTTCTTCTGATCATCCTTGAGATGGTTCTACACCTTCATTGGAGTCCAGCTGTGTTTGATTATACTGATTGGACTTGATTAGGAAAGCCACACACCTGTCTATATACGACCTTACAGCTCACAGTGCATGTCAGAGCAAATGACAATCATGAGGTCAAAGGAACTGCCTGAGGAGCTCAGAGACAGAATTGTGGCAAGGCACAGATCTGGTCAAGGTTACAAAAAAATTTCTGCTGCACTTAAGGTTCCTAAGAGCACAGTGGCCTCCATAATCCTCAAATGGAAGACGTTTGGGACGACCAGAACCCTTCCTAGAGCTGGCCGTCCGGCCAAACTGAGCTATCGGGGGAGAAGAGCCTTGGTGAGAGAGGCAAAGAAGAACTTAATGGTCACTGTGGCTAAGCTCCAGAGATGCAGTCGGGAGATGGGAGAAAGTTGTAGTAAGTCAACCATCACTGCAGCAATCCACCAGTCGGGGCTTTATGGCAGAGTGGCCCGAAGGAAGCCTCTCTTCAGTGCAAGACACATGAAAGCCCGCATGGAGTTTGCTAAAAAACACCTGAAGGACTCCAAGATGGTGATAAATAAAATCCTCTGGTCTGATGAGACCAAGATAGAACTTTTTGGCCTTAATTCTAAGCGGTATGTGTGGAGAAAACCAGGCACTGCTCATCACCTGTCCAATACAGTCCCAACAGTGAAGCATGGTGGTGGCAGCATCATGCTGTGGGGGTGTTTTTCAGCTGCAGGGACAGGACGACTGGTTGCAATCGAGGGAAAGATGAATGCGGCCAAGTACAGGGATATCCTGGACGAAAACCTTTTCCAGAGTGCTCTGGACCTCAGACTGGGCCGAAGGTTTACCTTCCAACAAGACAATGACCCTAAGCACACCGCTAAAATAACGAAGGAGTGGCTTCACAACAACTCCGTGGCTGTTCTTGAATGGCCCAGCCAGAGCCCTGACTTAAACCCAATTGAGCATCTCTGGAGAGACCTGAAAATGACTGTCCACCAACGTTTACCATCCAACCTGACAGAACTGGAGAGGATCTGCAAGGAGGAATGGCAGAGGATACCCAAATCCAGATGTGAAAAACTTGTTGCATCTTTCCCAAAACGACTCATGGCTGTATTAGATCAAAAGGGTGCTTCTACTAAATACTGAACAAAGGGTCTGAATACTTATGACCATGTGATATTTCAGTTTTTGTTTTTTAATAAATTTGCAAAAATTTCTACATTTCTGTTTTTTTCTGTCCAAGATGGGGTGCTGAGTGTACATTACTGAGAAATAAAATGAACTTTTTTGATTTTTGGAAAATGCCTGCAATGAAACAAAGAGTGAAAAATTTAAAGGGGTCTGAATACTTTCCGTACCCACTGTATATACACACACACACATACATACATACATACATACATACATACATACATACATACATACATACATACATACATACATACATACATACATACACACACAAGGATTGCGTAATACAGGTATTACGCAATGTAATATCTAATAATTATTTAATAAATATAATATATTATTATAAAATAAATTTGCAAATTTTTCTACAGAAAACTTGCCGCGTTTACTTAAAAGCTGACTTATGGCTCTGGCTGACTGGTGTGAACTTTACACGGACCTCAACAACAAGCAGCTGCCCCCCTTATTGGATTCCAGTCATGTCCTGTACTTGGTACAAAAAACAATGTAGACCACAAAAGCAGGCCTGGAGTAAACGCAATATTAGCCAAAAAAAATTAGATTTTAACCTGTAATAGTTCAGACCTAGTGTAAGTTTCTCGACCTGTGCCCAAAGGGATCCGTGACACATTCAGGTCCTGATTAGCGTGCCTAAAAAACAGATCTCATACCTCACCAAACAGCAAATTGTTCCAGTTTGACCCGCCTTTCAAACCAGCTTGGCAGGTTTAGACACGTGTCATGCAAATGAATTCTCCCCATGTGCTACACGTGTAGAGCTACTACTAGGCATATGCCATATCTTAACATGCTGAATGTCACACGGTTGTTTTGCATGATACATCTGATGCACATGCTGTATTTTGAGCATTCATAAATCTGTTTGGTATGCATATCACGGTTGGATAAATTGTATCATTGAAGTGAAGCTGTTGCAGTCTTGTGTTGACTCACCCTTGCTACAGTGAGGAGACTGTGGTCTTGTGCAGGTGGAAGGTGTTCAGAGGAAGGGAATAAAAACTGGACGTCCCCTCATGAAGCCTTTTCTAACAGTTCAGGTATCTTGAAGTGATAAATGACAACAGGTCTGTTGGGATTGTTGGCAGTAAAGTAGAGCTAGTGTCAGAGTGGGCCTTTTGGAGGGGGGGCTTGCACACAGTAAGAATGAAGTAAAGGCAATGAGTCTGTGTTACCTTATTTGGGAGACATCTATGCATTTAACTGTAATTTTTGATTAAAAAAAAGTGTATATTATGCCTGAGAAAATAAAACCCCAATTAACAAATCTGGTTGTAAAAAAACAACATAAATTTTGAATAAATCACAGAAAGAGTCCGTTAACGCCTGACTCTGGAGATAAAACTGAGATTAGCTCTCATATTCAAGTCTGTGTTCTGCTTATTCAACGATTGTTTGCTAAATTGCATTAGAGAGGATTGGAATTGCTATTTTTATTCTCAATTCTTATCATTTTGGTGCTGGGGATTTTCCTTTGGGCCCAAAACTACACTATTCACGAAAAACCCTGAGTTGAGGTGTGTGTCCACACTGCATGTCATGATGTTGAGACCTTGAATGCCAGCTGATTGCATAACGGCCAGCTTAAAACCACAAGTTGCGCAGCCGAGAACTAAAACAGGTATTTAGAGGGGGGGGGGGGTTAGAACGATAACACAGAGTGTGAGAAACACCGAGAGAGAGAGAGTGAGAGAGAGAGAGAGAGAGACTGAGAGAGACTGAACCACAGGTTAGAACGACAACACAGAGAAAAGGCAGTGGAACGTGGTGGATATAGACTAGGCCTTTCTAGGCAAACACAGACGATGGTCAAAATTCTTTAAACTTTTACTTGGACTAGTCACAACTGACTTGTGACTTGAAACTCCATTGCATGGTACGGCTCCGCTTGGCTTGACTTGCTTTCCATAAAAGGTTCTTTTTCTCTATTCCATGGTGTTAGCTAATGGTGAAACTGCGGACCTTGGCGTGGTTTGGCAGGCAGCCATTTTTAAACAAGTCTCGCTGTTGACGGTAGCTTGGCTGTTTAAAAATGGTGGGTTGTCCCAAATGATTCTCTGACAAATCGGTGGACTGCAGTGTTACAACTCAACATCTTAGTATCGACTCAACTCCCTCGGAACCTGGTGGTACCAGAAAAGTAACTGGTTCCATTAGCAGGTACTGGTATTATAAAAGAGGGAGTCGAGCCATGCCGTGCCGTACCATGTGTTGGAAATGCGGCATTAAAGTCAATAGAAAGTAGGGCTGCACAATTAATCTCATTTTAATCATGATCGATTTTGATTTCCCAAGATGAAATTTACGTGATGGAGCGATATTTTAACTGCGTGATTTCATAGAACGCTCCGTTTTCTTTTTTTTTTGCAAAGCCAATCTACCGCTCCGTAAACCCCTGTCTGCTCATGAGCCAGTCAGAGTTGTTCCCTGCACCGCTCAGCTTAGTTTCTAGATGGAGACAGTCACAGAGGACAGAGGGACGGGGGGACAACTCAACAGAGAGCAGTCGGTTATACGTCGGTCTCAAGTTACCAGTAAACGCAACATTTTGTCAGACAACAGCAGTGACCAGTGCTAGTCGGTGCTAGTTAGCGTCTGTTAGCTCACAGGGCTCTAGGGTGCAAGTTAGCGTCTGTTAGCTCACAGGGCTCAGGGTGCTAGTTAGCGTCTGTTAGCTCACAGGGCTCTAGGGTGCTAGTTAGCGTCTGTTAGCTCACAGGGCTCTAGGCTGCTAGTTAGCGTCTGTTAGCTCACAGGGCTCTAGGGTGCTAGTTAGCGTCTGTTAGCTCACAGGGCTCTAGGGTGCTAGTTAGCGTCTGTTAGCTCACAGGGCTCTAGGGTACTAGTTAGCGTCTGTTAGCTCACAGGGCTCTAGGGTACTAGTTAGTGTCTGTTAGCTCACAGGGCTCTAGGGTGCGAGTATTATTTTTCCTCTAGAACGCACCAGTGCTAATGTTCTTGCATCCTCTGCAATGTCGTTATATGGATATGGTTTAATTTTGCGTTACATGACCCATTTCTTCTGTAAAGTCGTGCCTCTACTCTCCTCTACTCTCTCTCCTCTACTCTCCTCTACTCTCTCTCCTCTTACTCTCCACACAGCTCCGTCACAGAGTGGGCCGGTCCACACTTCTGACATTTGTCTACAGTTTTAATTGTTATTAACACAGCTGTATATTGTTAAGCATGAGAGGCAAACCTGTATTTGTACCAGTGTTTCCGTGGTAACTCTGCTATCGCGGCCGCCACAGCGAAAAACACAGAAGAAGTTATTGAATGCAACTAACTTCAGTTGGTAGAGTAACAGTGTGTGAGACGGAGCTGCTGGACCTGGGCCAGAATATCATAGTTCATAAAAATGCAGCGCAGTGGAGATCCAGACATTTCATACACAGGATGTGTGTCACTCCACTGACCCGCCATTCGACCCGTGCTGGACTCATTCATAATGATCAGCCGTCTCTCACCGCACCCCCCCCCCCTCTCTCCCTAGCTCTTTTAATCAGTTATTGTTGAAAACAAGTGAAGGAGCTTTCTCAGAGATCTTCTTTTTTTTTAAATATATTCTACGCTATTTATTTCAGATGGCTAATTTTCATTTCCATGTTGTACAGCTGTGTGTATGTACAACATACAACTTCAACAGAAGAAGAATGTAGCATAATATGGATGTGAAAGCAGTTATAATAGCCTATGTGACAATAAAATTTATTTTGGTTAAAATCAACAAATAATCGTGTTAATTAATCGTGATCACAATATTGATCAAAATAATCTTGATTATCATTTTCGCAATAATTGTGCAGCCCTCGTGAGAAAGATAGCCCAACTTTTTCTCCATTTAAAAGGACTCTGCATTTAAACATTATAAACGGTGTTCTCTTAACATAGCCTGATGAGATCAAGTCTTTTCAATGCAACAGACAAGCCTTGCATAGCCACACACCTTGGATATTTAATTGTTGTGTGTGGCTATGCAAGGCTTGTCTGTCACTGTTCTTGTCCCGGGATTTTGCCAATCTGTACCCAAAAATAGTTCCCGACAAATACACTCCTCCTTTTTAAGTAATGTACTGTATGCAAATCAATTACAGTGCCTAGCTGTTCTAGGAAATTTAGGAGACTTTTTTTAAATACTTCTTTTAAAAGTGAAACTACATATTTGCAGGAACCAGTAGATCTTGTGGCTGAGCGCCACAGACAGAATGGGGAAAAATGAACATGATGGTTTTGTAGGGATGAGCGAGTACAGTTTTATCTGTATCTGTTTACCACATGAATTATCTGTATCCGTATCTGTACTCGGACTGGGTGGGGCCTAACCCGGAAGTGGGTCGGGTTGTCTTGAAATGGGAGGGGCTTTCACCGGTATGTTATTTTAAGCATGCAAATGATATGGGTTGATCAGAAATTGTTATATTTATTGCTGATTAGAAAACTATTTACATGACAGCATCGAGCTTTAGATCAATGGTGTTGTCATGGTAACAAACTATAAACAGAACAAGTTTTGCAACAATGAATACAACACATGCGGTTGCAATTATGAAGTAAAATGTAATGAACAAGAGTTTTCATACTCAATATAACTTTCTTTTTTTAACTTTAATTTTTTTTTATGAAAAAAAATCTGTGTGATTTTTGTTTTTGGTTCTTTTTTATTTCCACACCAGGTATGTGTGAGTGAGTGTGTGTGTGTGTGTGTGTGTGTGTGTGAGAGAGAGTAAGAGAGAGACACAGAGAGAGAGAGAGAGAGAGAGAGAGGGCGGGGGGGGGGGGGGGCAGATGCTGTTTCTCAGATCTGCATTGACTTTAATGAAGCCAGCTGACAGTTAAAAAAATAAAATAAAAATCTCCGACGGCAGATACGCAACGGGAGTCTCATTTAAACCAAGCAGCATGTACTACTACTGGTTACTATGTAAGTACTAGAAAACCCACGTTCACCAGAAATCTACTGGTTACTATGGAAGTACTACAAACCCCACGTTCACCAGAAATCTACTGGTTACTATGTAAGTACTACAATCCCCACGTTCACCAGAAATCTACTGGTTACTATGTAAGTACTACAAACCCCACGGTTACCAGAAATCTACTGGTTACTATGTAAGTACTACAAACCCCACGTTCACCAGAAATCTACTGGTTACTATGAAAGTACTACAAACCCCACGTTCACCTGAAATCTACTGGTTACTATGAAAGTACTACAAACCCCACGTTCACCAGAAATCTACTGGTTACTATGGAAGTACTACAATCCCCACGGTTACCAGAAATCTACTGGTTACTATAGAAGTACTACTACAAACCCCACGTTCACCTGAAATCTACTGGTTACTATAGAAGTACTACTACAAACCCCACGTTCACCTGAAATCTACTGGTTACTATGTAAGTACTACAAACCCCACGTTCACCAGAAATCTACTGGTTACTATGGAAGTACTACAAACCCCACGTTCACCTGAAATCTACTGGTTACTATGTAAGTACTACAAACCCCACGTTCACCAGAAATCTACTGGTTACTATGTAAGTACTACAAACCCCACGTTCACAAGAAATCTACTGGTTACTATGAAAGTACTACAAACCCCACGTTCACCAGAAATCTACTGGTTACTATGTAAGTACTACAAACCCCACGTTCACCAGAAATCTACTGGTTACTATGTAAGTACTACAAACCCCACGTTCACCAGAAACCTACTGGTTACTATGTAAGTACTACAAACCCCACGTTCACCAGAAATCTACTGGTTACTATGTAAGTACTACAAACCCCACGTTCACCAGAAACCTACTGGTTACTATGTAAGTACTACAAACCCCACGTTCACCAGAAATCTACTGGTTACTATGTAAGTACTACAAACCCCACGGTTACCAGAAATCTACTGGTTACTATGTAAGTACTACAAACCCCACGGTTACCAGAAATCTACTGGTTACTATGTAAGTACTACAAACCCCACGTTCACCAGAAATCTACTGGTTACTATGTAAGTACTACAAACCCCACGTTCACCAGAAATATACTGGTTACTATGTAAGTACTACAAACCCCACGGTTACCAGAAATCTACTGGTTACTATTTAAGTACTACAAACCCCACGTTCACCAGAAATATACTGGTTACTATGTAAGTACTACAAACCCCACGGTTACCAGAAATCTACTGGTTACTATGTAAGTACTACAAACCCCACGTTCACCAGAAATCTACTGGTTACTATAGAAGTACTACAAACCCCACGTTCACCAGAAATCTACTGGTTACTATGGAAGTACTACAAACCCCACGTTCACCAGAAATCTACTGGTTACTATGGAAGTACTACAAACCCCACGTTCACCAGAAATCTACTGGTTACTATGGAAGTACTACAAACCCCACGTTCACCAGAAATCTACTGGTTACTATGTAAGTACTACAAACCCCACGGTTACCAGAAATCTACTGGTTACTATAGAAGTACTACAAACCCCACGTTCACCAGAAATCTACTGGTTACTATGGAAGTACTACAAACCCCACGTTCACCAGAAATCTACCGGTTACTATGGAAGTACTACAAACCCCACGTTCACCAGAAATCTACTGGTAACTATGGAAGTACTACAAACCCCACGTTCACCAGAAATCTACTGGTTACTATGTAAGTACTACAAACCCCACGTTCACCAGAAATCTACTGGTTACTATGGAAGTACTACAAACCCCACGTTCACCAGAAATCTACTGGTTACTATGGAAGTACTACAAACCCCACGTTCACCAGAAATCTACTGGTTACTATGTAAGTACTACAAACCCCACGTTCACCAGAAATCTACTGGTTACTATGGAAGTACTACAAACCCCACGTTCACCAGAAATCTACTGGTTACTATGGAAGTACTACAAACCCCACGTTCACCAGAAATCTACTGGTTACTATGTAAGTACTACAAACCCCACGTTCACCAGAAATCTACTGGTTACTATGTAAGTACTACAAACCCCACGTTCACCAGAAATCTACTGGTTACTATGGAAGTACTACAAACCCCACGGTTACCAGAAATCTACTGGTTACTATGGAAGTACTACAAACCCCACGGTTACCAGAAATCTACTGGTTACTATGGAAGTACTACAAACCCCACGTTCACCAGAAATCTACTGGTTACTATGGAAGTACTACAAACCCCACGTTCACCAGAAATCTACTGGTTACTATGGAAGTACTACAAACCCCACGTTCACCAGAAATCTACTGGTTACTATGTAAGTACTACAAACCCCACGTTCACCAGAAATCTACTGGTTACTATGTAAGTACTACAAACCCCACGTTCACCAGAAACCTACTGGTTACTATGTAAGTACTACAAACCCCACGTTCACCAGAAATCTACTGGTTACTATGTAAGTACTACAAACCCCACGTTCACCAGAAACCTACTGGTTACTATGTAAGTACTACAAACCCCACGTTCACCAGAAATCTACTGGTTACTATGTAAGTACTACAAACCCCACGGTTACCAGAAATCTACTGGTTACTATGTAAGTACTACAAACCCCACGGTTACCAGAAATCTACTGGTTACTATGTAAGTACTACAAACCCCACGTTCACCAGAAATCTACTGGTTACTATGTAAGTACTACAAACCCCACGTTCACCAGAAATATACTGGTTACTATGTAAGTACTACAAACCCCACGGTTACCAGAAATCTACTGGTTACTATTTAAGTACTACAAACCCCACGTTCACCAGAAATATACTGGTTACTATGTAAGTACTACAAACCCCACGGTTACCAGAAATCTACTGGTTACTATGTAAGTACTACAAACCCCACGTTCACCAGAAATCTACTGGTTACTATAGAAGTACTACAAACCCCACGTTCACCAGAAATCTACTGGTTACTATGGAAGTACTACAAACCCCACGTTCACCAGAAATCTACTGGTTACTATGGAAGTACTACAAACCCCACGTTCACCAGAAATCTACTGGTTACTATGGAAGTACTACAAACCCCACGTTCACCAGAAATCTACTGGTTACTATGTAAGTACTACAAACCCCACGGTTACCAGAAATCTACTGGTTACTATAGAAGTACTACAAACCCCACGTTCACCAGAAATCTACTGGTTACTATGGAAGTACTACAAACCCCACGTTCACCAGAAATCTACCGGTTACTATGGAAGTACTACAAACCCCACGTTCACCAGAAATCTACTGGTTACTATGTAAGTACTACAAACCCCACGGTTCACCAGAAATCTACTGGTTACTATGGAAGTACTACAAACCCCACGTTCACCAGAAATCTACTGGTTACTATGGAAGTACTACAAACCCCACGTTCACCAGAAATCTACTGGTTACTATGTAAGTACTACAAACCCCACGTTCACCAGAAATCTACTGGTTACTATGGAAGTACTACAAACCCCACGTTCACCAGAAATCTACTGGTTACTATGGAAGTACTACAAACCCCACGTTCACCAGAAATCTACTGGTTACTATGTAAGTACTACAAACCCCACGTTCACCAGAAATCTACTGGTTACTATGGAAGTACTACAAACCCCACGTTCACCAGAAATCTACTGGTTACTATGTAAGTACTACAAACCCCACGGTTACCAGAAATCTACTGGTTACTATGGAAGTACTACAAACCCCACGTTCACCAGAAATCTACTGGTTACTATGGAAGTACTACAAACCCCACGTTCACCAGAAATCTACTGGTTACTATGGAAGTACTACAAACCCCACGTTCACCAGAAATCTACTGGTTACTATGTAAGTACTACAAACCCCACGTTCACCAGAAATCTACTGGTTACTATGTAAGTACTACAAACCCCACGTTCACCAGTAATCTACTGGTTACTATGTAAGTACTACAAACCCCACGTTCACCAGAAATCTACTGGTTACTATGTAAGTACTACAAACCCCACGTTCACCAGAAATCTACTGGTTACTATGTAAGTACTACAAACCCCACGTTCACCAGAAATCTACGGGAAAAGACCCACGGACCTGATTGACCGAGAGAGAGAGAGAGAGTGCTGTTGTTCTGTGTGTGTGTGTGTGTGTGTGTGTGTGTGTGTGTGTGTGTGTAAGCCGAGCGTGTGTGTGTATAGCGCTGTGACTATCACAGAACGCAGCGCATCAGCTGAGGACTTTTATTCAATCCGAGCACAGATATTGACTCGTATTACTCGTATAATACTTGTACTCGGCAAAAGTGCTTTATCCGTACCGGATACTCGTTTCAGCCGAGTACTCGGCTCATCCCTATGGTTTTGGTCAAATGTGTTGACAAGAAGATAAAAATACAGAAGAATAGCACCCCGACTTAATTTATAATTCAAGTCTTCAGCTCTAGTGAGTATGTTGTCTTTTGTTTTTAATAAATTCACAGTTGATTTTTCTATTTGGCCAAAGTCAAGTTCCTTGTTAGTGAGCGCTGTTGTAGCTCTCTCGGCCACTGACAGAGATCTGTGTCTTCAGGCATCTCTCTTTGTTTATTCGCTCAGACTCTCTCCCCGAGTTGGCCGAAAAAAGCCTGAAGCCTTGCTAATTGGACGAACGCATCGCGTGGGTCTGGCTTCTCTGGACATTCAAAGCCAGACTGTCATGGCGGCTCGTTCAGAATACCATGTCATAGAGCTGGGCGATATATCATTATTGTATTGATATTGTGATATGAGACTACATATCATCTTAGATTTTGGATATTGTAATATCGTAATATGGCATAAGTCTTGTCTTTTCTTGGTTTTAAAGGCTGCATTCCAGTAAAGTGATGTCATTTCCTGAACTTACCAGACTGTTGTAGCTGTTACCTGTACCCACTTAGTCATTATATATCTATATAGAATATATATCGCCCAGCCCTACAATCTCGTATTTTACTAAAATAGTTCACCGAAACGTGTTTGTGAAAACATTTTAAGGAGCTGCTTAGTCTTCATTTCAGATCCACAAAGGTCAGTTTG
Organism: Etheostoma nigrum; assembly: GCA_029931835.1. NCBI lineage: Eukaryota > Metazoa > Chordata > Actinopteri > Perciformes > Percidae > Etheostoma > Etheostoma nigrum. The sequence continues at coordinate 28,171,368 of CM057250.1, read as the reverse complement.
AAAGATTTTGAGTGACTCTAGTCAAGCTCATGCCGCTCCTTATTTCCTGGTTAGCGCTCCACCTATCAGATTGGTCACTGAGTCAGACTGCCGGCAATGCCCGCCTTCCGACCCGAGCATGTCAGGTCGGCCAAAATGAAGGCTGCCGGCCCCCCCGACGGGGGCCTCACCTGGCCAAATGAACCAAAAGGTGGAAACGCCTCTTATAAACAGCTCCAAACACGCGTGATGAGTGATTTATCTGTCCATCTTCCCCGCAGCGTGGAGAAAGGCTGCATCTCTTCATTTAGTCCTGTTCCACTTGGTGAAAATCCCTGTGTTCAACACCACGTTTACAAAGGGGATTTCTTTAGTGGATTTAGCTTCTTTCTGCTTCCTTTAGCACACAATCTGCTCATTAGAGTATGAATGGATCGCAGATGCTGTGTAATGGATTACACATCGATGAGTCAGTCGGTTGTCATCTCACTTCTCTCCAGCTTGTTTCAGGCCTCCTCCCTCTTTTGAAATGGACGCTGACAGATGGATAAAAGACTTATCCCGACTTGTTTCCATTATCACCTGCGCCTCCCTCGTAGCAAACTTTTGTTTTACGTGCACTATGAGGCTTTCACCTGTCATTTATCAAAATCAAATTACACTCCACACAGGGAATGCCAAGCAGGCCCTCTTTTTATTTTTCTGCTGCCTCATTTCCACTGAAGTGTGAACTGCAGACATAACGCGGCCCGCCCCCCATCCATCCTGTGGTGCTTTCATTGGCCATGTTTTATTCCTTCAGCTACTTTATTTATAGTTCCCTTCCTGATACTCACACTCATTCTCTCTGTCTTTTACTCCGCCTTGTGCCCTATACGCTGTCATTCACCGTGTCTCCTCTAAAGATGTAGTCCCTGGGTGTCAGATGAATTCCTGGCATTCCCGGGGTCGGGGGCTCATGACAGCCAAGGAAAGTTGGACGCTGTCTACAGCAGGGTGATTAGTGCTAAGTAGGGTTAGACAGATAGGGTGTTTACAAGCCATTACTGATATCTTTAGCCTGTGTGTGTGTGTGTGTGTGTGTCTGTCTCTCTCTCTCCGTGTCTTGAGGTATTGTCAGCAGCTCGTACGTCTCTATAAACGGCCTCCTCTCTAGAGAGGAAGTGGCTGTACACCCAGTTACTTCACAAAACCCTGAAAGCTGTTCTCTAAACTGCTGCAGCAAGGACAAATCTAAAGACGGTTCTCTGCATGCCAGACTGTAGTTGGACAGAAAGGGGAAGTAGATCTTCAGTTTCATCTCCCATCAGCTTCAGATCGGCCCGAGTGTCAAACCACAATACTTGTGTGTGCGTAGAACTGATTTTGTGTTTGTCTCGAGACTGTCCTGAACATTGGCATAAAAAGTCAGATTCCTAATCTTGTTTACTTTACACTGTGATCATAGAGTTCCTGATGTTAATACAAATGAAGCTTGATTTGATTATTTTAAATTGGGAAGTTCTTGTATGGCTGGTGTGGTTAGTTTTTATTATATTTCACAACAAGTTCACAAGTTTTTTTTCTGCTGAAATAAAAATAAATGTATAGTTTACAGGGGAAGGAATAGATGTCATTTAAGTCCAACTGAACCTTTTTTGTAATTGTCTAACATGTCTAAAGCAGGTCTTTCAATTAGTTTTCTTTTTAAACTCTTTAAGCACAGTCACAGAATGTTGCATTTTTTATATTTGTTAAAAAATAGTGCTAGTAAGCTAGCATTTTGATCAGTAACCAGCTGGAGCCAGGCTGATAGTGCTGTTGTCTTTTCCGTTACATCCTGACTGTTCCTGCAGTGCCTCCATCAGGCCCAAACTGTAAAGAATTAGGATATTTTTCTGAAACGTGCTGTGCACATTCATGCTGGCAAGGGGATTAATCATTTAGAGCACATTTGTCAAAGTCAAAGCCCAGGCAAATTTGGATCTTGCCCGCATATCGCCTAAAGTTACATTTTGGCCCATCTAGTTGTGTGCCAAACGAAAAAGACCATAAAATGTTTTTCAAACTGCAATTATGCAACACTGAAGCAGAATTTGGTAGATCCACCATCTTTGAGACTCAGAAATTCAACAGAGCGTTTGCATATTCAGGCCTGAAACAGGTTGCTGAGAGTCGGCCGTGTGGTAGTTTGAAAAATGTAATCTTTGCTTTAAATGATTGCCTAAACTCGTTGATGGCTAAGGAACTTTTTGGGGGCTTTATGTCGACCAAACTGTAAGTGAGAAGATTATGAGACAGTCATATATCGTTGACATGCACAGTCAAAGATATTTGACTTTTTCAGCATCAAAGCATGTCAATAAACTATACATGTCTGGCCCTTGATATGCTTATTTTCCAGTGTAGCCCCTACTGAAGTTTGAGGTTCATTTTATTTTCTTTGGATTTTAGAGTTCTTCCTCCAGCGCCACTCTCAGCACTAAGAATAACAAATCAGTATGGAGTGTATTCTCTCTTTCTTACAGCATGTTACAATGAACACTGCAGCCTCTGGGTGTTGCTGATGGGACTTTAAACATTAAATGAAGTTGAAGGTTTGTTTCACATGTGTAAAGATTTCCCTCATGTAATTCAAAATGGTATTTTACAGTTTAAATGGCTTTTAGGCAGAGATGACAAAAGTACTCACTTCCCGTACTCCAGTAAAAGTAACAAAGTTCAGGCTTGGAAATGTACTTAAAGTATAAAAGTAAGAGTAGCCTTGTGAATGACAACCATTTTTTAGAGATCAAGCTGAGAACCTTCAGTGGACCTGGAGAAAAGGCTCTTTATATGCCATTGACTGCATTTTAAATGGATGTCTGCCAATAGGCCGAAAACATCCCATATGTGATTATTGGGACAGAGACTGGGACTTTAGGTTATTAAGATTCTGACTGAGCTGCAAGATATATGAATATGATATGAGTTCAATTGTGATTCTGAGAGAATTCACAGATGCAGTTTCTCTTTTTTAATCTTCCCTTTCACAGTTAAAGGAATCTACATGTATATGCGTGTGCTCAAATACAGCTTCTGGAAAGAAATTAAAGGATAAAATATGAATTACTAAACAGACATTAATGACACCATCAGTTATATGACTTACAGTTCTCAAGGACGCGCACACACAGTCTCAGCTGATTATCCTCCAGCTAGTCTTTTTCTTTTCTCTCACTTTTGTCTCTGTGTGGTGTGAGGCGCGTGTCCGCGCTATTCTGACACGCACTCACAATCACATCTGATAGACGAGCTTTTGTACAAAACTAAAGTATCGAGCCAATTTTGTAAAATGCAAGGAGTGGAAAGTACCGATATTCGTGTAGAGTAAAAGGAAAAAGTTGCTACAAAAATAAATAGTAAAGTAAAAATATCTGAAAAATCTATTTTAATATTTGTACTTCCCATCTCAGCATTTAGGCCATGATGACACTTCTTTTTTTGACAAGGAAAAGTGGACTAGGGCGCTTCTGAAGCTAAAAAGAACAAAGCTAGCAGCGTGTAGCTTCCAAGAAGCCAGGGCGTCTTTTGTTGCTATAGCAACAACTACTGCTACAGTATCCAAGAGTGCTATGTGGAGTGGTGCGAGGTAAGACAAATCGGTTGAGCAAGCTAGAGAATGAACAGAGAGAGGGAGCGTTGCTGCTAACGTTAGATAAAACAAAGCGAGTCGATAACTCGCTGTGTTCTAACACACAGCACAGGTCTATCCATCTGCAATTTCTCCATTTTTCTTCTTGTCATTACGGAAACAACAGGTCTCAAAAAGTTTTCTTCAACTTGAAAAAGACGCTCTGAACTGCAGAAAATAAATGTTGGCAGTTAGTCCATGGGATTGTAATGTAAAGCAGATACTGGCAGCGACAAAATGGCAAGTGTGAACATTGGCCTTAGACTGAATCTGCCATGTATTAATATTAGAACAAGTCTATCAGGATAATGTCATGCTTTTCACTCAGCCCTGAGATTAAATCCAATCTATTTTAAGACTTAATGCATTATTCTGGAATCCAAACGCTACCCTATGATGTTCATCCTGCACTGTCCTTGTGAGAGAAGATTTGCAGGCTGAATGCTATTGTATTAATTTGGCGGGTTGGGAGAGTGGAGTCTCCTAACCGCGGCAATCAAGTGAAGAAGAGTCATCATATTGTCTCAGTCAGGCAGCTTATCTCAGTGTTCCTCCCTGTCATCTCTCGGCCATTGAAAGCCGATAGCGTTGATTGAAAATGAAGCCCAGTGTGTATGTTAAGGCTCACACAGAAGACGTGAGACTGTCAGAGCTGTGGTTTGGAAGCAGAACGCAACATGACATCATGACTTCGCGTAAACCTACACCCCCACTCAGTGACGTGCGGTGATGTCAGTAAGAGGCTAGGCACTGAGTTATGAAAGCCAGATTACCTAATTTATTGTTTAGGCTAATACTCAATCAAAACAGTAGGCTAAACGTTACGCACAAGCGCGGCACACACGCACGGCCGATAGCAAGACATCAATCTATCAACCAAAATCAATCTAAATATATTTATATAACACTTTACAGCAACCAGAATGGTCCAAAGTGCTTAACAGAATGAGTAAAATTACATCATCTAATAGAAAAAGTGAACATAGAAAACAATAAAATCAGAAAAAGTCACAAAGAAACAAAAGAATGAAGTCGTCACACCGCTGCTACGTATTAAAAGCCAGACTGAACACAGATATGTTTTGAGTTTGGACCTAAAAAGAGCGACATCTGTAACAGTGCGAATATCGGGGGGGGGGGCGAGTAACTTGTTCCTGAGTCTTGGGGTAGCAACCGCAAAAGCCTGATCACCACACCGTTTATACCTGGACCTTAGGACCTCTAAAACTCGCTGATTTGAAGACCGCAATGACAGTTGTGCTCCCGCAAAATTAAGATTTCAGACAAATACTCTGGGTGACATATATCTCTCTCTCTCTCACTCGCTCATCTTTGTTCTAATTATTGCACAGCGGCCAATTATGTTTGTCAGTCACAGTCAGCAACAATGAAAACACACACTGCTCTGAATATGAAGTCAAATGGCTTCACTAAGCCCAGAATAGTTTCTGACTCACCAATCGGGAGATTATCTGTACATAAAATCCATCCGACGCTCTTTCCTCGTGAAGACGTGAATCATAGCGTTGTAAAACTCGTCTTTACGGGCCTTCAGCTTGCATAGTCTCTGACTCTCAATTGACAGAATGGCGAGGGCTGAAAGACGTGCTGGCCCGGTCCGGTTCCGACTCTGGATGTTTTGATCCGTTTCAGGGTGGAAAATGTGCGAAGCTGTAGTTGCTGGTATTATATGAGCTGACGGTTTTTCATGCTTGGTTAAAGCTGCGGGCAGGTTGTTCAGATCCCAGGACCCCGTAGAGGTCCAGCTGCTGACTGTTCAGATCCCAGGACCCCGAAGAGGTCCCGCCGCTGACTGTTCAGATCCCAGGACCCCGTAGAGGTGCAGCCGCTGACTGTTCAGATCCCAGGACCCCGTAGAGGTCCCGCCGCTGACTGTTAGCACAGCCACGTAGCCACGTCTTTTCTTCCAAACAGTCAGTTTGAAACGATCGGACGAGTTTTTGTCCCTTTTGCTGCGGTAGTCCGTCTAAGGCTGGCGTAGACCTCCATCTAAGGCTGGCGTAGACCTCCATCTTGTTATTAGTTCTTTTTTGAATTAAAATCGAGTTTAGAGAAATTCCTCACCGCTGTGATATCGGCGGACACCGCTGCTGTCATTTTGACTTTGAATTTCGCGGGGATTGTGCTTACAACGTAGCTGGTGTAATGACGTCAGCTACGCAAAGGTTGTTCAGTAATATCTCGATTTTAATTGGTCCATGTTTGATATGTAAAGGAGATGATTACTGGCATAACACATTTACGTGCAAAGGCACAGCAGAGTTGTGCTTTTTGCCGTACATGTTAAAGAATACAGGATCGAAGTGCGCATGCGCAACATTGGTTTATCGCTTGAATGGACAGTAAAGGCACTGCTTATTCTACCATTTTTCTATTTGATTATGCGTAACTGCTACATTTGTCATCGTACCGTCTAAAAAATTCGAATAACACACATATAAATCACAATAATAAACAGTAAAAATACAAATACAAGCTTATTAAAAACATTTATTTAATAAACATTTTTATGCTTGAATTTTGGCAGGGTAGGCAGTGCCTAGCTTGCCTACCCTGACTGCACGTCACTGCCCCCACTTGGTTAAGCCCAGTGCCGTGTTATTGGGTTTAGGAAATGTGACACCTGGGTGAAAGTATTGTTTGACCCCCCGACCAACCTCCATGGTGGCTTTTTGCCCTTTCATACTACTTGCTACAGTGTAAATTCACACACAATCACAAGGTAAGTAAGTCAATAGAGGCCAAACAGCTTTAGTTAACACGCCTAAAGCGAGTATGCGTCTTGATTACACGAATTGGCGTGTCATACATACGCTGTTTCATGAGATCAGTCTTCAGAAAGGTATCGTGAAACAGAGATGAATTTAAACAGAAGTGATGAATACAGGAGGAAGAACTGATGCATTGTAACCTTTCATGATCATTTGTGAAGCTTTTACACTGGAAGTCAAACTGAAAATCCAATATATTTTGCCAAGAAAGCAATATAGAATTTTTGGTTTATGTACTTATTTGGTCAACTACCAAAAAGAAAGAATTTTGTAGTTCTTTTTGATTAGTGGGAGATATCGTGGCTGTTGAAAGCTCCTTTTATCTCCAGCTCAGGATTACAAGACGGAGGCGGACGCCAACGGGTTTGGGTAGTTACGGTCTGAACAACGACCAGGCCTTTAACTAGCCACCGTGACTCGGTAATGTTGTGATTCCAGTCACTGAACTACCCGTTGCTGTGAGTTTTTAATTTTGACCATCCACAGGTGTTGGAATTACATGCACACTACATGTCATAGACCAAACAACTAATCAGTAAATTGGGAAAATAATTGACAATGAAAATAATGGTTAGTTGCAGCGCTACTTTTAGGATCCTCATGCTGGAACACACTGTGGCCGCTGCAGCTGAACTGTGTTGGCTAACTGAATAATAATCTTTATTTATTTTTAACTGAACGTATTCGTCTCCTCTGCTGTGCTGCAGGAGTCCGTTTTACAGGTTAAAGGCTTGAAAGAATGAAACAGCTGAAATGTCAGCCCTCTTATTGCAGTGAGCATGTGCACAGAGGGGGCAGAAGGCAGAATAAGCCCCCCCCCCCCGATATAGAAATAACTGACAACAGTGATAGCATGGCATATTACTGCCTCACACACTGATTCACTGCGATACGATACAAAATCCATAGAGCTCAACAGTGACCGCCAACATTTTTAACAGCTCTGGTTCCACAAATGTTTTTCCCCGTTCAATTGTATTCACTTTTCAAAAAATTGCTTATACAAAGCGTTTTTAAGTCTGGAACCAAGCCAACCAACTACAACTGCAATCGTGACCACAAAACATTTTGAAAATGGCAAAGGCGAAGGGGCAGGGCAGCTTTATTTGTAGAGCACATTTCAGCAACAGGGCAATTCAAAGTGCTTTACATAAAAACGATTAAATTACAAGACTGTGCACAGAAACGATCAGACATCAGTGGTAGCAGCTCGCTGCAGGTACGGTAAACATTTCTAGAGTAACAGTGAGTTGGGCCAATCAAAGACGTGGGCTTAGGATTATGGGTAGTGTAGTATTTATCCATATGATCACGAATAAAACCGGTTTTTCTTAAAATGGTTGATATCATACCAACATGTGGCTTCTACAGGAGCAGAAACATTTGTTTCACAACCTCGTAGGTCATGGTCAGTCTACCTCGGATGGTTTAGACATTATGGCTCATAATCAAAATCCTTATGGAGGAAAATGAATGGGATTTTTACTTCCTTATGGCTCATAATCAAAATTCTTATGGAGAAAATGAATGGGATTTTTACTTCATTATGGCTCATAATCAAAATTCTTATGGAGAAAATGAATGGGATTTTTACTTCATTATGGCTCATAATCAAAATTCTTATGGAGAAAATGAATGGGATTTTTACTTCATTATGGCTCATAATCAAAATTCTTATGGAGAAAATGAATGGGATTTTTACTTCATTATGGCTCATAATCAAAATTCTTATGGAGAAAATGAATGGGATTTTTACTTCCGGAACCACAATATGGAACTCTATTCGGTCGTGTGGTGTTTGCAGTATACCAGCACTCCTATCCCAGGTCAATAAGGCTGGTAAACCAGTGTAAATGAACATGTGGTATGTTTTATAACGGGACTGGGGGGGGGGTTCTCCTAACATCTGGATAGCACACTGCGGCTATTACATTAAATCTGAATGTTATGAGCTTGTTCTGGGAACTCTTTTAAAAAGAAATATAGGCCACGTCTCAGGTTGTTAAATTGCATCCAGTCTTCCTCCATTTGCTTCCCTTCCTTGCGTCTGACCCTCTGAGGAAGTATGGGAGAGGTAATCGTTAGAGGAGAGAGGAAGGTATTTTAGAGGGATGAGACGTCCTTTCCTCTGAAGCGTCACATGAATCCCTCAGCTGTAGGGACGGAGTTAGCACCGGCCTCCAGCTGCACGGCTTCCTGGAATGCTGCTGTTGTGTATTGTCGCTCGTGGCTCCTCAGAGAGCCCTCCTCCATCCTCGCTCCGCAGGGCAGGAATCCAGCTTTGAGACGGCTTTCACAAAGGAGGGCCAGAATGACTTCCGGTTCAAGCAAGGAGCGCAGGCCTATTAAATAAGTAGTCTATATTGATGACCATATATTTTTAGGGTTGGGTTCTGAGACCCATCTACTATAACATGAAACGAGTAAAAGCAGAGAATCCTCACATTTGAGAAGCCCAAATTTATGGTGTTTTTTGAATTATGATTTGTCTGTAGGGCTCAGTTGATTATTCAGGGCTTGTATCCAGATAATTTAAGAAGCTCACGTTACTGTATTGTGACAAAAGTTTACTTCATCTAATATTGGATGTGGCGTTTTCTTTTACAGGGTCCAAACCAAAACAAGATCCCTCCAGAAATAATTTAGCAGATCCACCGTCGCTGGGTCTGGAGCTTAGCGCTGCCCCAAGACGATTGGGATTGTTGTCTGTTGTTACTTCAAACAAACAGCATGCAGAGGCTACTGATTGTCACACAATTTTTTTTTTATGCAAAGTGTGTAAATCTTATGTCTGTGTATTTATGTTGCTGTACATGGTGTTTTGCATGTACAATTTCCAACTGAAACAAGTCTTTTATTTTTTACCTGGCAAACTGGGAAAGTGTAGTTTGGAGCGCTTCATCGAGTACTCAATTGCGTGAGAACTTGTCCAGCATTAAAACCGCTAGCGGAAGCGGCTGTTGACTTACTAAGTTGCTGCTGGTGAATCGAGGCTCCTGTGAAGCAGCTGTAGTCAGCCTCAGATTTATCTTCATAGGCTAATGATCTTATCTATTTATCACGTCCAACTGTGTTGGCATAACAACTCGCACGGCTGATTGCACTTTATTGTTGTAATGAATTACCAATAAGATGCCATGGAATAGAGTTCTGACTGCAAACCATTAAAAAGATGGTACTTGTTTAGTCATTTTAGTCGTTTAGCAGATGTTGAGTGCAACAGCAGAAAAAAGCCTTTCTTTCTTTCTTCTTTTCTGATTTTCTGTTGTGCCGTACATGGAGATGAATGTCTCCGGTACCCGGAGGTCTGCGTCCATCAGTCATTAAAACTCCCGTTGGATGTCTCTCTTCAGAAGGGTTGGAAATCTGAAACTATCCCTCCTTTAGCGTTTAGCTTAGCGTGGTGCCATAGCAACCATAAACAACACTGGCTCTAGCTGTTACTGCATTCTGTCTGGTGATGGAGGGCGCTTACCCATTGGTTGTTGACAATGTTCACATGATTTAATATACTACTACTACCAACTGAGTTTTATGACCACCTTACACCAAACCATGGAGACGTTGGGAGCGCTCCAACTCCAGCAAGACTCTCAGGATTTCATTCAGATATTTAGTCTGCGATAATTTGTCTGTGACAGTGGAATCACTTGAAATGTAATGTGGTGTAAGGTCGGCGTTAAGGGCTTAGTTTAAGGGTGTACAGTGGAGGCAGTGAAATACAGCACGTCTTGGAGCACTTATTTGACACTTAGAAAGCCCAAAGTAGAACAAATTCTGAATCCTTTTCAAAATAACATTGAAAATAAATTTTAATCATACTATTTACAGAATTACAATTAAAGTGGCTTTTATAAAAACATGGTATGCAATGATAATGTGAAAACAATGTGACCGTGTGAGCGAGGAGTTGCCTTTCAGCTCATTAACTACATTTACATTCACATTCAGACAGCATTCGGAATAAGCGTCTCGATCAGGGCTTTTATCACTGTTTACTACAGTTTACAGCCTCATGCCTGTTGACGACATCAACAGGTTTTGGATATGCACAAACATCACAAGGCCAGCAGTTCAAGAAGATGGTCAAAGGAATGAAAGGAAATGCAAGGCAGCTTTATTTGTACAGCACATTTCAACAGTTAAAAAAATAACAACAGATAAAACACAAGAATAACAATTACAGTTCAGTATAAGAAATTAAACATTAAAGAAATGAACAACCATTTAAAGAAAGGTCTTCAGCTTTGATTTAAAATAACAGAGTAGCAGCGGATCTGCAGGTTTCTGGGAGTTTGTTCCAGATATGAGGAGCATAGAAACTGAATGCTGCCCGCCCCTGTTTAGTTCTGACTGGGACAGAAAGCAGACCTGTCCCAGACCACCTGAGAGGTCTGGGTGGTTTGTAGTATAGTAGAAGATCAGAAATGTATTTTGGCCCTAAACCATTTAGTGATTTAAAACCAGCAAAGGTATTTTGAGTTACAGGAAGCCAGTGTAAAGACTTCAGAACTGGAGTGATGTGATCCAGTCTCTTGGTCTTAGTGAGGACTGGAGGGATGTGATCCAGTCTCTTGGTCTTAGTGAGGACTGGAGTGATGTGATCCAGTCTCTTGGTCTTAGTGAGGACTGGAGGGATGTGATCCAGTCTCTTGGTCTCAGGACTGGAGCAGCAGTGTTCTGGATCAGCTGCAGCTGTCTGATAGATTTTTTTAGTGTTACAGTAGTCCAGTCTACTGAAGATGAAAGCATGAACTCCTGTTGAGACATAAGTCCTTTAACCCTTGATATATTCTTAAGGTGATAAAAGGCTGACTGTGTAATTGTCTTAATGTGGCTGTTAAAGTCCAGATCAGTTACCATGACTACACCAAGATTTCTGGCTTTGTCTGCTGTTTTTAACATTGTTGTTTGAAGCTGAGCGCAGACTTTTAATCATTCCTCTTTTGCTCCAAAAACAACCATCTCGGTTTTTCCTTCATTTAATTTCAGAAAGTTCTGGCATATCCAGCCGTTAATTTGTTCGATGCACTTAGTCAGTTTTTGTATTGGACTATAGTCCCCTGGTGATAAGGTTATGTAAATAAAGAGGAAGGCTGTCCAACAAGTCCACCGTTGGAAAACGTTGAAATAATCCAATTTTTTACGGCTGCGTGTAAACGGTGATATTAGTGGACTATTCACTTTCATTAGCCATGTAAAAAGTCAGAATATCATCCTTTCCGGGAATATGGGCAAAACCGGAATATGTTCATGTAATTTACATAATGTAAACGTAGTCCGTGTTTAAATTTACTGTTGGGGTTCCCACAGGAGGCAGCACCACTAGCACCATAACAAGCCCTCTATACTGCACTGTAAATCCATATTAGTACACAAAACAAATATAAGGTTGTTTCAATGTAAAAATATTAGCGACCCCTGCCTTAATGTTATCTGTTGTTTATAAGTTATAATTTTACACATAATCAGTCAACTACAAAAAAAAGAAAATGAAATGCATTCAGATAACAGCTGTTGAGTTACACTGACAGAAGGTTCCAATCTGATCCCTTTTGTTTTTCAATGGTTGTGTTTGGGAATAAAAAGCCGGCACAGTGATGTATAGAAACACTTAGGACTGGGTATCGTTCAAAAACATTCAATTCCTAAACAATACTTTTTTCGATACCAATTTCATAAAATCTAATTGAACAAAAATAAATTACAACATTACGGCAAGTCTTTATTTCTTTTTTTCAGCTCCTCCTACTACTACACAGTGCGTAAGCAAAGTTTTGTAACGTTAGACAGCCAATCAGCAGCATTGATAGAGCTTGGTAGAAAGATGCTGCATGCTGATTGGCTCACTGACGTTGATACGTTTTTCTCCATAGTTATTGCAATTTGGTCTTGAATGCCGAGACATTTTTCGGTACTCGATACTAAGGAGGCAATTTGTTGTGTCTAAAGAGTATTGTATTGGGTACCCAGCCCTAGAAACTCAGGAGCTGTTTGCACAATTATTGTTTTAAGTGTTTTATTGAACTTTTTGACACAGAGCGATGCTTGGATTGTGTGTTTGGCCATTGTGTTAATGTTATTGTCATACTAATTATTGAGCTTTTTGTCTCAAAGACTTGAGAGTTGACTTGGACTCGGTCCAAAAGAAATGGAGCTCAGTGGAATTGCCACTCAGTTTTTAGAAAATTAGAATCCTAGGCACACAACCAGTGTAATTAAAATGTTGTGGTTAAGTCAGGCAACTAAAGAGGTTTTCATCTGTAACAAGATCTGTCTGGTTTTGTAGCCTCCAAATGTTTAAGAATGTCCTATTACCTGTCTGTGTACCGACAGCGCCGGTCCCAAAGGTGACAACATCTATGAGTGGAGGTCGACCATCCTGGGCCCCCCAGGCTCCGTGTACGAGGGGGGAGTGTTTTTCCTGGACATCGCCTTCACCCCAGACTACCCCTTCAAACCACCCAAGGTGAACTGTGAATGGCTGTTGGCTTTATTTCAAAGAGGTGTCATTCTCATAATGATCCACTAGACGGCCCCCGTGCCCTTTGGCATGCCGCTAACATCAGCAGCTCCTACTTCCAGCCTGAAGTCTCCAGGCTTCTAATATATGGGATCATTCTTTCCTTTTTTATAATAATAATAATACATTTTATTTGTAATGCAAATTTGTTTAAACAAATCTCAAAGTGCTACAGGTAAAATCATAAAAGCAAGGTAAAAAACATCAGTGTAAAATATCTATAAATAGTGCAACAACATTTTTGTGCAAGGTTAAAAATCATAAGTTCTGCTAAAAAGAAATGTTTTTAGTCCTTTTTTAAAAGTCTCAAAAGTCTGTGGTGCCCTCAGATGGTCAGGGAGGGCATTCCAAGTCCGAGGAGCGGCAGAGCAGAATGCACGATCACCCATGGTGCTGAGTTTATTTGTGGGGAGTAGGAGGCGGTTGGAGTTTTTCGAGCGGAGGGATTGTGTTGTAGTGTGAGGGATGAGTAGTTCTTTCAGGTAGGGGGGGGCATTTCCATAGATGCACTGGTGGGTGAGAATTGAGAGCTTATATTCAATCCTAGCAGAAACAGGAAGCCAGTGAAGTGAGTAGAAAATGGGTGTGACGTAGTTGTACTTTCGCACTCTCATCAGGATCCTTGCAGCACTATTCTGAACATATTGCAGTTTCTGCAGACTCTTGTTAGGGATGTAAGTGCGTTACAGTAATCCAGTCTGGAGAAAGGCGTGGACCAGTTTTTCAGCATCAGCTAAGGTGAGTGTAGAATGGAGTTTTGCGATATTTCTGAGATGATAGGAGATCTTGCAGAGGTTTTTGATATGGGCTTCAAAGGTGAGTTGTGGATCAAATCTTACACCAAGATTGGTGACTGTTGTGGAGAGGGGAATGTCTTGACCAGAGATAGTTATACCGGTTATGGAGGATGACTGGACTTGATGTGAGGTGCCAATAAGAATTGCCTCGGTTTTGGAGCTGTTTAACTGGAGAAAATTGTGTTTCATCCACACCTTTATCTCCTCCAGACAGGTGGTGAGTGTTGAAGACGATGATGCTGTTGCTGCAGTGGGTTGTGAGTCATATTTCCTGTAGTTGTGTGTCATCAGCATAACGGTGAAATGAGACTCCATGGCGACTGATAATGTGGCCGAGGGGGAGGATGTAAATGATGAAAAGGATGGGGCCAAGGACTGACCCTTGGGGGACTCCGCAGGTGACTGTGTGTTGCCGGGACCTTGCGCTTCCAAGTGAAATGTACCCTGTTCTGTCAGTGAGGTAGGATTTAAACCAGTTCAGAGCAGTGTCAGTGAGACCAATGGCTTGGTGTAGCCGGTTGAGGAGTAAGCCATGATCCACAGTGTCAAAAGTAGCGGACAGATCGAGGAGCATGAGGAGGGAAGGTGAGCCAGCATCAGCTGCCATTCATAGGTTGTTTGTGACTCTGACCAGGGCTGTTTCAGTGCTGTGAGCAGAGCGGAAACCAGACTGGAATTTTTCAAAAAGGTTGTTATGCTTGAGGTGGTCCTGGAGGTGTGCGGCAACAACTTTTTCCAGTACTTTGGAGAGGAATGAGAGATTGGAAATGGGCCTGTAATTTGTAAGTGTACCTGGATCAAGGGTGGGTTTTTTCAGAAATGGTCTGATTATGGCAGTTTTAAGGGCAGATGGAACATTGCCAGACTGGAGGGAGTGGTTTATTACAGTGGTAATCAGAGGGCTTAGGGCGGAGGTGTTTGCTTTGACTAGAGCTGTAGGAAAGGGGGAAAAGGTGGTGGGTTTCATCCTTTTGATGATCTTCTCAACCTCTTGCTGGGAGATTTCTGGAAAGCAGTGTAGGGGCTGGGAGACTGCAAGCTGTGAGTGGACAGTTGGGGTGGGTAGTGTTGAGGAACCAGGAAAGGAAGAGTGGATTGAGTCTATTTTTGTTTTGAAAAAGTCCAGGAAATTATTACAGTGCTCTTCTGTAGTCTCTGTGAGTGAGGGAGTTTGTGGTTTGATAAGATGATTGATGGTGGAGAACAACTGCTTGGAGTTTCCGGGACCGTCCGGGAGGCTCCCACATACTTTCCACGCCTGCGGACAGCCTCGGACGGCCATGATGTCGCCTGCGTGGTCGTGGACACATGCAGCCGCTTTCCTGGAACCGCTTGCAGTACAAAGTTTGCACAGTTAAGGAATAGATTGTATAGACAACTTTTCTTTTATCATGCAAAAAGGTTTTTTACTAATTTGTTTATTTTTGTTTTAATAAAATTGTTTAACTGATTGCTGTTTCTACCTGTATACATGCAGTTCTTCTATCACTCCCTGCACTCCTAAGTTATGGCTACATTCAGTTATTTATTTATTTTTAAATCATTGTTAGTTTGTCCCGGCCCGTACCGATGCTCACATGCCAAGGTACACATGCCAGGTACTCATTTTTCACTCATTCCCTTCATACTGTTTTTTAAAAAAAAAAAAAAGCATTTCTATTGAATAGGTTTTTATGGCCAGAATAGGTGGGTATACCAATAACTGGAGACAAGACACCCCTTTTACATTTAACAACCTGTGTCCCATAAGGGGATGGGAAATTATAGATGGCTCCATCTGTAGTAGTAATCGGTCAAATCGGTAATCGTTTGTTATCAATAAAACAATTAATCATTAACATCCCTAGTGTGGAGTGATATTTGGTAACGTTGGCCTGAGAAGAGACATTTCATTTTAAGGAGTATTTTTTCTATGGAGGTTTAGGGTGCGTGAGAAAAGACTGTGTATAAAGGTGTGGAACACAGACACAGATCTTCTCTCCTGTCCGTGTCCAGGTGACGTTCCGTACGAGGATCTACCACTGCAACATCAACAGCCAGGGGGTGATCTGTCTGGACATCCTGAAGGACAACTGGAGTCCTGCCCTCACCATCTCCAAGGTGCTGCTGTCCATCTGCTCCCTGCTCACTGACTGCAACCCTGGTGAGAGCTGCAACACACACTCACACACACACACACACACACACACACACACACACACACACACACGCACGCACGCACGCATACATACACTTAGGCATACACACATACGCACACATACACGCACACATACACAAATATACACACATACACAAATATATACACGCACACATACACAAATATACACACACGCACACACTCACATACGCACACTAGCATACACACACACGGACACATACACATGCACATACATACACACACATTAACATACACACACGCATACATTTACACACACGCACACATACACGCAAACATACACACACACACACATACACACACACATGCACATACTATACACGTATACACACACGCGCACGGAAACCCAAACACACACAAAAGCTTTGTTTAGACTATTTGTTTCTGTGGGGTTTTATCTTGTATACAGTATATCTAATTTATTTATTTTTTCTCAACAGTGACATTTTGAGTTTACTTTTAATTTAAAAGAAAATTCGGAGCCTGCGGATTCCGCGTGGCCCTGCCTATAAGGCCACATAAGGTCTAAAAAAGCATCCATTTGAATACAGGCCACTATACCTGAAAGTAATAAACAATCAATGCATAACATAGGGTTTAATCTGATCAAGACTATTTTCCGATTCCCAGGAAAGGTTATGATGGAAAGTAAAATGAAATAAAAAAGGTAAGGAGTGCGCGTCCATTGATCTCATACAGTAACATTGATGAGGCGACGGTGCTGTGTTGTTGCTACGGTAAAATAATAATACAAATAATATAAAAAATGTCAGTTTGGGATTTGGAAACACATATTTGAATGATATCGATACATTAAATGGCCTAAAAAAATAATTCTATTTCCCAGGATTCCCTATTCAAAACAACTTTTGGTTGCAGCGTTTCTTTTAGCTCATCTGGTTAACTGTGCAGTATTCCTCCCTAATAGGTGGTATCAGCAGGAACTAGTCTCCATCCAGGAATCATGGATGGTACTGTACATAGTCTATATCTTCAAATAAATCTCCTCTCTCGCTTTTTAAATCCAGATTGAAGACGGAAGGTGATGTGGTATTTGTGCTCAGACTGCCTGGGAAAAAATCCTTTAGTGAATAGTTTTCATTATTTCAGCTGTAGTGCATAACTGTTTGGTATTAATGAGCATCTGTTACAGTCAAGCCATTGCTAAATGAGTTGCTACAAAGCTAATGAAGCCTATCAGCTCCACACTCTGTAGATGTCTCAGTATGGCTGTGTTTCTAACATGGTGTAGTGCAGATGTGGCGCGTGCATGCTCAGATGTAAACGGTTTACAGCATAACGCGTCATACCCAATGAGAGTCGAGTCAGACCGGCTTTGGTCGAGTTCAGATGTGAGTGGAGCATGCTCAAATGTAAACGGTTTATGGCATAACTGTCATACTGAAATTTGTGAAAATATACACTGAAATAATCCATCAATTTTCTCATTACAAACAATAAAAGAAAATGGGAATCATTTCAGAAACGTTGTAGCTATCTATGGTTGTTTTGTTGCTAATGTTAGCTCTAAACTCCATTCCACTGACAGCCTTTGTTGTGTTTGCTGCTAACTTGTAGCCAGCAGTGAACCAACTTGGTTAAGTAGGTCCATTTTTACTAGGTTGACATAACAGAAGTCTCTTGTTAGCATCTTATATGCTACTTGTCGTGACGCATGCACAACTCACAGCTTCACTCGTGGCAAAGTGATGCATGCATGTCTCAAATCTGCACTCTCCTCACATTGGACAGTGACAGTCTTTACAAGAACTTTACAGAACAATCCCGTGTTTATTATACTAGTATCTACCTGTAATTAAACTCCATGTCTTCTCTTTTCTGGTGTTGTCTTGACATAAAGGATCTGTGTGATGTGATATCAGATTGCACAATAGCATACCAAAAGTGTCACAATAAGTATGCAATATTGTTTATTTTGTGGAACGCTGCGTCCCATTGGCTGTATGGCTTAGTTGTTTGATTCAGAGCTCTCTTGAACCGCTATAATGATCCTGTTTCATTGGCCAGTCACCGTGCCCCATGGAGCCCTATGGAGCGTACCACGTGATGTGTGTGCATATTTTGACAGAGTTGACAGTGTAAATGAAGAATTAAACATAAAAATGGAACCAAATGTTTTTTTAAAAATTGGTTTGGAAAACAAGTATCGTTCAGGACCCAATATCGAGGTCACGGTATTGGTATCAAACCATTTTTACCAAATCCAGCCCTACTTATGTTTGTCCACCTCCAAGATAGGGGGGGGTTTGGTAAATTGCCTGGATGAGCTGGACTGCTGTTCCACTTCCTGCCCGTTCATCTCATGTGAAAATAGACCTATCTTTAGCGGAGCCGAGCGCGGCTTCACTCGCAGCAGGTGGAATATCAAGCATTGACTTGAATGGCCGTGTTTGCTCGCAGGGGCCACGAAGCGCCCGGAACGCAGCGCACAGTGGAAAATAGGGGTCGCGAAAGAACGTCAGTGTTGAGCTTTGGAGACGAGGTACACATCAAAATTACAAGAAAATTACCGCTTCTGGAGAGTCCATGTTTATTTAAATCCTGTCTGCTCGTTGATTTGATGGGATGAACTACTAGCAACTGTGTGGAGGAGGGGTGGGGGTGAAGGCTTCTATCATGTTGTTGTCATTACTTAGAATTTTTCATGGGGGCGACCACAACGATGCACTACAGCTTTAAGACTGCAGCATTTACAGCCACTTTTGACATGGAAGCTGTAGATTGAGGTTTGTGTGGTAACAGCAGAAGCCATCATCGTATTTTACAGTATATTTGAGTTTGTAACGTCAACAAAAATGCTGTATAAGTACACAGTTCTTGTTATTGTTATGTGATCTATGAAACCATAATGACCCCTGTGGGGTATGGCTGGGCAGTGTTTATCTACTTTTGTCAATGGTCAGGGACTTCAGTGTTAATCCAGTCGTAGCTATCCCTTCAGTACTGTATGTTGTAGTAGGCGTGTGACAATGTGATGAATAAAAAAAAAACCGTTGTGCTTACTCTTTATATACACAGTACATTGTCGTGGAATTCTGTTTCTGCATTTTAACCCATCTTAATTAGAAGGTGAAAAAATAGACAGTGCCACCCCCAACGTCCCCAGAAACTACCCAAACTATACATGGCAGCCTCTTGATCTGCCCATAGACCATAAAACAGTGACGCTATCCTAAAATTTAGGAATATGAACCCAGAATATGAACTAAATAACACGGAAAACTATTTCATATTTTTGAAAAAGTATTTTCAGCCGTAAAAAAGAACTTCTGATTGGAGGCCCTGTGTGTTAAGTCCTTTCAAATGTTTTGAGTGATTAATTTCCCTGAACAAAACATTTATTGAAACCATGAAGAGATGTGAGAGTGAGACATTGACGCCGTGCTTTGTTTGTGTGTTCCAGCCGACCCTCTGGTTGGAAGCATCGCCACACAGTACACAACAAACAGACCCGAACACGACAGGATAGCCAAACAGTGGACCAAACGCTACGCCACATAATCAGCAGAAGAGCTGATTGGACGACTTGGGGGATGTGGGGGCGTTGACTTTAGGGGGCTGCGCGGCTCCCAGCAGAGGAGGGAGGCTTGATTAGACAGAGGGGCGGGTGGATATTTATCTCAGAATTGAAGTCTTAACTCCGAACGTTTTTGTTGTTTATTGTATTTTTTAAGTTATCTCTGGCCCAATAACTATAACTCCAATCTGGCAATAATGCATTCATTGTTTTCTCTTTTGAATTTTTAGCTTTTGCTTGAAGATGGACATTATTACTAATCTGCTAGATGACATGTATCACAGCATGACTCCCAGTCAATTGCGTGCGTGTAAATTTTCTCCCATGTACTAAGTTCCAGTTGGTGTTTGCTTGCCCCTCCAATCTCCTGGTCTTTGCAGAGGTGTGTCACACATGTAGACATGTTTAGATATGGATGGAAATTAATTGTGATTTGTGTTCTTTCATGATAAAAAGCTGTTCCGTTTCTCTCTTAAAAATTAAAACATGACCAACTGAAGCATTTGACTTTGTTTGATCATTAATCTTTTTATTATCTTTAGGAAATACCACTCAAAATAAAAATGGAAGATAAAATATGAAGAATGGACATTAGGGACACAGAAAACAGGGCAGGCTACTTCCAATAGACAAGGAATGTGGCTCATTAAAGTGACGAAAATAAATTAGTTAAAAAATAAAAAAATTTCCTCTCAGCACTGACATTTCTACTGTTAGACTTCCTTACGTTTTAACTAGTAGCCATATTGGATTATACAGGCTGGACGACACAGGAGTGCAACTAACACCAGACAATCATTATGAACTCTTACAATTCAGTAAAAGCAGGACCAGGGTTTTCATCCACCAGCCAAATGGCTAGTAAATGTTCAAATTTTACCAGCCATTCAATGGAATAATTATTTGTGACTGGTGAAGCAAATCTACCGACCAATAGCATGTTTTCTCAGCATTTGACTGGTAAATGGTGCTTATTTTTAACCCTGTGCCTGGCCAAGACTATTTTTGCTACCAGGCCATAAGTAATCTATGAGGTGGACTACACGAAAAATAGCTGAGTCCTGCCAATGAACAAGTATTCATGATACATTCATTCCGCGATTGTTCATGTGCTGCCGGAAATTTGGTCAGATGTCCCTCATTTCGGTCCGTCCCCTTCCTCTATCTGTCCAATCTGAGGACTATGGTTACCTGGTCCTCAGATCTCTGCAAGGTAAATCCAGACAGCTAGCTAGACTATTTGTCCAATCTGAGGACTATGGTTACCTGGTCCTCAGATCTCTGCAGGGTAAATCCAGACAGCTAGCGAGACTATTTGTCCAATCAGTTTTCTGTTGACGACTAAAACTACTTCTGAACGTACACATGTTCCACCAGAAGTTCTTTTCTGAGACTATTTAGCAGAGGCACCGCCGGCCAGGAGGACTGTGATTGGTTTAAAGAGATGCCAATAAACCAGAGCAGGTTTTTCTCCCATCCAGAAATGCTATGTGTCTTTCAATGTGAGACAAGGTGGCAAATAACAAGATTCTTGTGTGGAAATACCGTTTGACAGCAGCATTTATGAGCTACTTGAGAAGAGTGTGGAGCCACAGCTTTGAGGACAGTTTCCGATCTATGTCTATGACTACGTACAACAAGCCCACATGTATGTTGAAAGAGGGACAGGATGCTGGAAACATCCATACTGGTCAATAAGACATGCAGTTAGGCCTGGGCTATGTGAAGAAACCGGAGAAATCATCCCGAAACTGTTCTCTAATTCCAGGTACCGGTACACTTTTGACCAATAGTCGGCACTACAGCTAGACCTGTCTGGTAAGTTCAGAAAATGACAACACTTTACTGTAATGCAGCCTTTAAAACCAGAAAAGGATTACATCTGCCATATGAGGAAATCTAAAATCTAACAAGATATCAAGTCTCATATCAGGATTTAAGATCAATATATCGCCCAGTCCTAAACAGGAGTCAAAAATTGCATTCAAAGCGAATATCAGGCTTTAGCAGTCTGCATTTGACAAAAGAAGTGGACTGTGGATTTCTTGATTGGGATCTCTTGGGCAAGAGAGGAGGAATGATTACAGCGATCGATAACTCAATGTACATATGGGCATATTGTTTAAAAGTAAGATGGACTTGAACAAAATCTAAATGAATCCTTCAAAAGTGTAAAAGATCTGTGATGGGTTGTGTCAAATCTTTGGTACTAAAGTGCTATGTTTTTTAAAAATAAAGCAGATTGACTCCAAACTGTACAGAACAGAGGTGTTCCAGATGTGGACTTGGTTTGAGGTTTGACGCCTATGTTTGGAGTAATGAAATACGTTGCGCATCCTCGTTGTGTTAATAAACACATTGGGACATATGCTCAGCTGCTTTCTTTCTGTAAGGGAGATAAAGAAGATCAATATCATGTTGGAGTGTTAAAGTGCTGCAGTCAGAATGGGGTTAGCCTAGCTTAGCATAAAGACTGAAAGCAGAGAAACAGCTAACCTGTCTCCGTCCAAAAGAAACACATAAGCACGAGCCTAAAGCTCACTGATTAACACATTGTGTCTGTGTTGAACCAAACATAAACAGAAATGTAAAAATGACAATTTGTGATATAAGTGGAAGTGACGTGTTTGAACAATTTCTTGTCTTGTCTCTTGGTGTGTTGGGTTTCTTGCAGTAATAAGACCAGCAACTCCAGTATTCTGTGAGGTAAAATGACCAATTGTGTTAAAGGAGTCTGGTGGCTTTAGAGAACTGAATATAACGGCTTCACTTCCCCGTGGTAAAGTGTTGTCAGACGGCAAGGTTAAGCCCCCCCTCCGCTAACTCTGAGAAAGAAAATAGCATATTTTCTCAAAAAGTTGAACTTGTCCCCTAACTAAAATCATGTTATTTATTATGTTATCTTATTCATTTGGAATGGGCCGGAACGGTCCGAGCTTCAGATGTCGTTGGACGGCGTGCCTTTGCTCTTGCGTCCGGGCAGAGGGAAGGCCGACTTGCTCTGGGGCTGCGTGAGGCGGCTGGTCAGCTGGGTGAAGGGCTCAATGAGCGAGTTGCGCTCGGCGACGCTCACCTCCCACAGCTTCACCTTCTCGCCACGCGCCCAATGCTGCGCCGCCTCATGGTCCACCTGGCGACGCTCCCGCAGGTCCGTCTTGTTCCCCAGCACAATCACCGTCACCTGACACACAGGTTCCTTTAGTTTACTTTGAACATGTCAAAAAACAAATACAAATTAAAGAATATAGCCGCAAGAAGCGATTTGATGGTTCAAACCTAATTTCTTAATAGCGATTAAGTAATATCACACATGTGGTCCAACGTCGTTATAAGACATATCCCGCAAGCTTTGTAATGATTGGACAAACAGTGCACTTTGTTTAAAATGCTGACAGCTGATTGGTCAAAACCATTTATTTTCAATTCAGTGTGATATGTAGCTCAGTCCAGCTCACGGTGATTTGAGAAAAGATGACCGACACAAAAACATCTGCTAATAAAGCCGCAAGCTGCGATTCCAAGCTCAAACCTTGATTTGTGTCATTCCACGTCCAGTTGTGCATTTAAAGTGTCCCCTAGTGGTCAATTTGAAGGAGAGTGCAGTGTAAGTGTGAGGTCAGTATGGAGACATTTCCTGGAAGTTTTGTGTTGATTGGCCAAACATTTATAGCCTGATTTGTGCTGTATCACCTGCAGTTTGTCTGCATTTATAGCTCGCCCTGGTGTTCAATTTGAATAGAACTTTCAGGGCAGGGTTCATGTACTTATGAGGACATAAGGACAGAGATTTGTAATGATTGGACAATGAATATGCGATTTACAGTAAAATGTGTGTAATGCCACTCACCTATCTAGTGCCCCCTAGTGGTGTATGTATATAAAACTGTCTGGGTATATCTGGGGCACTTATCTGAACATACCCTGGGAGTTTTGTGGGTTAGGGTACTAGTGGTGTATGTATATAAAACTGTCTCGGTATATCTGGGGCACTTATCTGAAAATACCCTGGGAGTTTTGTGGGTTAGGGTACAGGCTTTTAAAGTTTGCATTTTGAAGCCTTAATTACAGCGCCACCATGTGGCCGATTGGGTTCATATTCCTATAGAAGCACAGTTATCACCAAGTTTCATGTTTCTAGCTCCTTCCAGCTCACGGGAATTTGAGCCGGCGCAACAGACAACAAATAATAATAATAATAATAATAATAATAAAAAAATAATAACTAAAATAGCTTTGCGGTTTGAACCTTAATAAGCTCCTAAGAAGCTTTGTGCTGGGGAGAGATGTGTATGATAGGCTTATGGTGTTATTTATACATATGATCATTTGGTTTATGATTTATTGTCTATTTTGTCACTGCGTTGTTGAATGATCTGGAATATTTTAGTTACTGTGTCATCTTTTCCTTATTTTTTTTTTCAAGGTGGGTGGTGATGACGCAAGGGGTGGCGGAGCTGTGTTCATGTTGCGAGCTGTATGTTTTCTATATTGTATACAACTTTTGTTATTCACAAAAAAAATAAACAAGGTGTGGGGGGGGGGGGGGTTACATGTAAAAGCAGTTGAACCACATGAATAATAGCTAATTTTATTTTCTCATGTTTCTTTATATCTTTAGTATATCAGTGCCCCTTTACGTTCATATTTGTTCTTTCACTACCTACACCTTGATGTGTTCAGGTAACAGAACAACACACAGCTGCACAACACGCACACCGCCTGAAACTGAACTGAAACTACAGAAACGGTTGTTGGTTAGAATGGATATTTTATATCATAAATGATGTTTTACGTGGTGTGGATGTTTGCCAGTATATAAAAAAGGCAGCAATGCATTTTGGGATGGAGCTGATATTCTCTGCACAGAGGAGGCAGAGAACACCACATATTATATGTAGGCATGGGCCGGCTACGGGTTTCAAGGTGTTTCAAAACCACTGACATTTTTCGTCATACCGTTCCAGCATTTTGTTTGAGTCACGGACAGAAAGTGTAGTTTAGAAACCCCTCTACCTGCCAGTGTGCTTCAAAATGAAATACAGTGTGTTCAATGGAGAAAAACTAAGTATTTTACCCAGACATTTCAAAATAATACATTTAAAGCTGTAATGCCAATACCGTGAGATTTTTGCTGAAGGTTATCACACCGTCCGAATCTCCTACCGGCCCATGCCTAGGTATATGAATGGAGGTTAAAGCATACTTGGTCCCAGCCACACCTCTTTCTTATCTCTGGACTTGTCTATTTCCTTCTTCAGGACGTCCACCTTCTTGAAGGACTCCAAGCTGTCGACGCTGTAAACGAGCACAAAGCCGTCTGCCACCGAGTAGTAGTGCTTGGGGAGGTCCTGTCCATCGTGGAGACCTTTGGTGTCATAAAGCCTCAGCTGTTCCTTCACACCGCGGTCCGTTTCCACGGAGGCTACGTACACATCCTCCTGGGTCTCACTGGACTCAGAGCCTTCAGAAAAGAGACGGTTCATTGGCAGGGTTCGACGTTCAAATTAGGGGAGTGCATCTACATAGAAGAAAAAAAGTAAAAAGGATCTTTTCTAATGTGAAGGCCAGCTTGTTAGTTTGATAAATTCCCACGCACTGGCAACACACTCTGTGTATCCAAGAACAATTAAATCAGTGGAAATGACGTTAGATCAGACACAGACTTCTGTAGTAGATTAGTGTTACGTTTCCTGTGTTTTTCTTTAGAGTTTAATGGTGTTTTTAACATTTTGTATTTTTTTTTGAAAATATAACTTGGTGTTTATGTATGTGTTGTAATTTGGCTGCTATCTTGGCCAGGTCTCTCTTGTAAAAGAGATTTTGAATCTCAATGAGACTACCTGGTTAAATAAAGGATTAATAATAATAATAAAAAATATGTGCATTATACAAAAAATGTATTAGGTAAGAAATGTTAAAAAATATGAATATAATATATAAAACAGTGTAAACAATTACACAAATAAAAATAGTGCAGGCATGTTATTGTTCTCATGCCTCATGTCGTACTCAGTGCCATACTTACCTACACAGTGATTTCCGTACAGCAACTGCTCCAGTATGGCAGTTTTTCCAACAGCTGCCTGGCCACACACCACAACTTTACAGCCTTTTCCCATTTCGAACCTAAAATGTATGAACACAAAACGTCACATATTATTTGTATTGTCTCATATGGTATATGTTAGACGTGCTAAAATAACAGTATCATCTATAAGAGCTCCTTTAGAACCCCCCAAAACAACTGGCATGCTTATCCTGAGCGTTGCTTGCTATGACAGCGTTTTGTTGTTTAGCCTAGCTAGCTAGCTAGGTTAGCTAACAGGCTAGACGGAGCACCTCCTCCGGCGCCAGGAAACGAGCCTGCTGCGAGCCACACACTCTTCCTTAACGGACTGTTAGCCTACAATCTGCTAAAGCTTCTTACTTGAACCAGGACGATAACTAGAGTTAGCCTCTACGAAGTCTTTAAACGTAGCATCACAACCATAGCACCCATTCTGCTCTGCTAGCGAGAAGATTTATTTTGTCACTGCGCATGCGTTCCTGAGTTAACTCTGTTCACACCACAAAAATAAAATAAATAATAATAATAATTGTCATCATGTATATCTATATGAATATATATATCTTGCATGTAAATAGTATATCATAACTGTAATATTATTACACAATAAATGATATAGCATTAACCCATCGTCTTCATACGTTAATTATTATTATTATTATTATTATTATTATTATTATTATTATCATCATCATTATCATCATTTTATATACATATACATGACTACAAAACGTACATTTTGTGCAGTTAAAAAGTCCGTAATCTGAGAAGGACAGCGCTGGCAAACTTTCCATTAAAATGACATACGTACGTTTTGTCTACAGAAAATGTTAAGAGTTACATTATTCTTCAACATCAGCATTTATTTTTGGCCCGTGGCCTTCCATCCAGATACAGTTTGGCCCTTCATATGAAAGAATTTGGGCACCTTTAAAACTGTAAAACTGGGTGATTACATTATGTTGTAAAATTACTTTTCAATTGAAAATTATTTTAATTCTTTTTAAATAGAGCACGTGTTTGATTCTCGAAATTACCACAAAAGTATAATTAAAAAAAAATTAATAAAAAAGAAGAAGACTACATTAACCATGAGCACAACAGAGGAAATGCGTTCCAGTCGTTTTCATAAGGCATGCTGGGTACGTACCCTCTCTCTTTCCGGCTGGTACGCCATCATGTAAGCGAGTTTTTCTATGCGTTTCTACACAATGTAATCCATTAAAATCATTATGAAT
Source organism: Etheostoma nigrum (assembly GCA_029931835.1). Lineage (NCBI taxonomy): Eukaryota > Metazoa > Chordata > Actinopteri > Perciformes > Percidae > Etheostoma > Etheostoma nigrum. The sequence goes on along the minus strand of CM057250.1, from coordinate 28,144,606 downwards.
ATGCTTTCATCGGTTTGTTTGGCTTAGGTCATAGTTTAGCGAATTAATAACGATCCCGTACGCCTTGATTAGTTTTTGAGTAACTTTGTTAGAAAGCCGTATTATTGCCCTGTTTTAATGGCGCTTAGCTGCAGTCGGATCTAGTAGCCATTGCCACAGCCGGCTGCAGCAGTGAAGCTAATGTGTTGGTAGCATGCTGTCTTGTGATTTGTGTAGTGAAGTTACTAGAGTCTTCGCTTTTTAACCCGTTTATAAACGTCAGATGTGGTTTTATTTCTGGGCCAACGTTAGCGCTAACAACCTTCTGGTGACGCTACGCGGCAACATTAGCATGCTAACGTTAGCTGTAGTTCTAGCCAGCTTTCTCACAAGCATGGACTTCTGTACTATTAGCTAGCACTTAAACGTTTTAACATGCACACACCTGGGTCGGCTTAATGTGTTAACGCCGCTTTAGAGGCTATGGAGACGATGGGAAACCTGAAATCTGTGGAAATGTATGGGGTGTCGGTGGTCTTGAGTCATGTTCTTTTAAGACTCAAGAGTCACAGGCTTGAAATGGACTTACCTAAAAGACAGCTCATTCACTTTTTAACCTAAAACAGGTAGCAGTAAGGCAAATGATGGCCTCGCCTGCTATCACATGGCATGATTGCAACTTTGTAATTTGATTCCTATAAATGTTGCTCAGCATGTTATAGATTTAACTACAGATGCTGTCTGCATGTTATCCAACATTAATCCTGTATTCTTTATGTGCATCATGTTTTAAAACAAGCCATGAGTTGACACTGTTTACTTCTTCTTCAGATAAGTCAACATGGGAGCATATAAGTATATGCAGGAGTTGTGGCGCAAGAAGCAGTCCGATGTGATGCGCTTCCTGCTCCGTGTCCGCTGCTGGCAGTACCGTCAGCTGTCCAACCTCCACCGCGCTCCTAGACCCACCAGACCTGACAAGGCCCGTAGACTGGGCTACAAGGCCAAGCAGGGTGAGTGCTGAGCCCCGAGTTTGTGCTCCTGCAAACGTGATTGGTCATCTTTGCCTTTCCTTGCTAGTCATGCCTTTTTGTTTTATCCAAACAGGCTACGTAGTGTACCGCGTCCGCGTGCGTCGTGGAGGTCGTAAACGCCCTGTGCCCAAGGGTGCTACCTATGGCAAGCCAGTGCACCATGGCGTCAACCAGATCAAGTTTGCCCGTAGTTTGCAGTCAACTGCTGAGGTATGTTGATGGATTAGACGTTTGCTCTAAGGCCAACAATCAAACATGTTTTACAACGCTTCTGATTAGCTTTAAATGACTGTGTACTGCACGTGAAATAGATTTATTCATGTTACTCATTTTGACTGCAAATGCTAACATTATGAATGTGAAGGGGTAGCAACATGTTCGCCTGTTTAAACTCAAATACACTGGGGCGGGGGGGGTGGGGGGCTGGTTAGAGACTGCTCCTCTGTGGGTCAGAACGGACCTGTATAGTGCACTGCTTTGTGATTTTTTTTCGTATAAGAAGTGCATATCATTGAAATATTTGAAGCCTACCCTCCCAAGGGGACCCTTGTCACTAAAGTCTCACCCCACAATTCACAAGTGTGACATTTTCAAAATGTAAGTGAATACCAAGAGTTGTGAAATGTAATGCCTAATTTGATTTACTAATGGCTTGCTGACACCAAAACCGAGTTGTAAAGTCTCTGAACCCGCACACAAGTGATTTCAGTTGTTGTGGCTGATCTCTGCGCAGGTCAAATGTGGGCTGTAGCTTAGTTGGGAATTTATTAAGTCACAAATCTTATCTACTAGGGATGTAACGGTATCAAAATTGAACTTGATGGTTATAGTGACAAAATATCAGTTTTGGCTATTATCACGGTATTCATGAGTGTTCAGTATGTTCAGAAAGCACTGATAGATAAGATAAGATTCAACTTTATTGTCATTACACATGTACAATGCAACGAAATACAGTTTAGAGAGTCTCCAAGCCGCAGCTATTTAAAGCGCCGCTCTACCACTGAGCCACAGCTTCACCAGGTGTACACAAGCTGAAATACTTTCAGAAAGTGTTTATTATATTACAAAAATATAGGCTATAATAAAAATGATTGAGGTAAACATAATGGAGAACTGGCTGCAGAACCCCTGGCTGGCTGTAGGGGGGCTGGTAAGAACTAGACCAGAGACGTCTGACTCTGAAATCAGGAAGATTTAATTCCAACTCCAACATGAAGTTAACTATGAAGTTTTTACATGTAAAGTTGGATGTGGTTCTGAAATATAAGCAAATAATAATGCACATTAATAAGTAACTGACATACAAATAACTGAACATTTACAAAACCTAAATGTTATAATAACATAAATGTAGCATATTTCTCAGTAACAAACTGAGAATAAGCCACATCTATCACAGCACACATATTTATAACTGAGTAAACAATGTAATACACCTTTAATAGCTCAGCATGTGGCTCCACAGTGCTGCTTGTTTACTGGTGACTGCACGTTGCTAGGAAACCCAACCTGAGTATCAACACAAGTAATAAACAATCTGCACATCTATCAGCTACGCAATAAGAGACAAAACAACTGTGTGTGTATATGTAATATTTGTTTACATTAGGGGTGTGCAAAAAGTGATTTACATTCGTATTGCAATTCAAGCTCTACAGATTCAAAATCAGTTCATAGAATTCCTATTTTCTTTAATGGTGTGTGTATCACATGAGAAAAGTAACTACAGTTATGTACTGTGAATCATTTCTAATTGAGAATCGTTGAATCTTGAGCCTAAAAATTGATATTGAATTGTGACAATTTAGATCTAGTTATGGTAAAAGGGGAGAGTCAGGCTTTATCCCAATACTGCTCCAGACTGTCACTACTGATGAAAAGTTGTTTCATATTTGCCTAAATGGAACTTGCTAGTGTGAATTGTAATGTATACATATTGTAGAGGATTTTCAAGGTTTGTAGGTCTCCTACTCTGGTAAACAGGAATTTCTTGTTGTCAGTTTGCCCTTCTTTGTAATCCCATACCAGCAGGGTTGGTACTGTTAGCATCTTTGTATAGGGTTTTGGAAGGGTTCAAATTGCATTCCTTGCTGGCACTAAGAGCTTTTAATTACAGACTTGATTGTCCAGTCCGAAACATTCCTTTTAACAGGGTTTTCATTTTATTTTCCTAGGAGCGTGCTGGCCGTCACTGCGGTGGCCTGCGAGTGCTGAGCTCCTACTGGGTGGGTGAGGACTCCACCTACAAGTTCTTTGAAGTGATTCTGATCGACACCTTCCACAAGGCCATCAGACGCAACCCAGACACCCAATGGATCACGAAGGCTGTGCACAAGCACAGAGAGATGCGTGGCCTGACATCTGCAGGAAAGAAGAGCCGCGGCCTGGGCAAGGGCCACAAGTTCCACCTGACCATCGGAGGCTCCCGCCGCGCAGCCTGGAAGAGGCGCAACACCATGCAGCTGCACCGCTATCGTTAAAGCCCGCCTGTACATTTAAACAAATAAAAGTCCTTTTTATGGTGACAGTCCTGTCTGCGGTCTGGTTCATTCAGCTGTTAGAATATTTAACAGAAAAGTGTGACTACATCTCATCTTTAACCCTCTGAGCCCTAAGGCCATTTTTACAGTTCATTGTCCATCTGGATGTATTTTATATAAAAGCCAATAAAACATCAACCCTGTTGTCTACAGTCAAGATATGAACATCATTTTTTTTCAGGACAAACTGGGTTAGTAGAATATTTGGGTTGCAATGAGGTCACTTGAATGTTAAAAATGGTTGTAGGACCTTTAAAGACAAATAAATAAAACGGAACATGACTCTTCCAGATATGTATTGATATCACAGACAGATAAGTAAAACCTAAGCCATTTTACTCTCTAAAACACTTCTCATATGTCTTGGGAGTTACACTGAAGAAATAATCTTAACTTTTACAGATGACAAAATACAGAAATTTTTTCAAAGAAAGTCCAGATGCTTTTGCCCTCATGACATTTACTTATGCCAATAATATGTCATATTTATTGATATTACACCCACAGCAATGCTACAAGCATTTGTGTCTAAAACAGTTCTTCTATATGCAAAAATAAACATAACTCATATAAAGCACATACTATTTACATTTCTTCAAAAAAGGCCCAAATATATAATATATAATGCAAATATATGCCAAATCTCAAACCAATGAGGCCATTTCCTCTATAAAACGGTAGATATCTATCTTGTGCACTATAGCATCTTTGATTGCATACTAGACACGTTGACAGGAAGTGTTGGGAGTGTTGGCATCTTTCAGCCTCCATACTCTTTGGCTGATGTCTCCCATATATGGGCATGCTGGTGCATGTACTTCCGTAAACAGAGAGCAGACACGGAGCAGCGAGCTAGCGGCATAATTGAGCGAAAACGCGATGAATTATGGACATAAAGTGGATAAATCTTGGATGTAAAGGTTTGGATCTAAAGCCCAACAACCCCGAAAGAGGCTGGAAGTTCCAGGCTGGATAGAAAATCACCTGTAGAGGCTAGAAGGACCCAGAAAAGACCTCCGTAACCGCTAACTCGTCAGGTTTCAGAGGCAACTTTTGGTGAGTCGCTGTGTTGTATTGTTAATAAGTTATTAAACTATGAATCAGAGGTGCTGTTTATGATCGTGGTCGAGCCTCTCGGTCTCACAGAGGTTTTTTAAAGGACTATGTAGGAAGACTCACCTGCACATCGCTACAGGTGATTTCACTAACTGGAGCTCTAGAAGGACTTTGCAGGTATGGACTGAGTACCCTCCTTCACTGTCCTGTGTATTTACAGGGCAGGACAATTGACACATTTTTTTTTTGTGTGTGAGAAAACACATTTCAACCAAACATCGTGCACAGCTGTAGGCGGCAGTGTAATGGGTAAAAGCCCACGTTAGCCAATCAGAATCCCCAAAATGGCAACAACCGCAACAAATCTCTTCCTCGGCTGCCTAAACATCCTCTGGCCGGAGTTTTAGACTCGTTTTCGGAGGCAAATTCTCCATTTGTGCGTAAATAAAACGTTAATAACCACATACATGTGAGCAGGGCCTAAAGCTCCACCTGACCAGAGAATATCAGCCTGCCGTGGAACCCCCTGTGGGTGTGCACTGTGCAGGACCTGTAGGTACAATGTAGTGTTGAATGAATGACAAGGTGCTGATCCAGTTTGAAGGATACAGAAAGGTATACCTGTTTGGATGTAAACTACGTCGCCTGTGTGACTATATTTTTACTCCACTGAGTTTCTGTTACTTGTATGTGTATATTTTGTTTATACTTTTTCACTTTTACTTAAGTAGGATTTTTTTTTTTTACAGTAAAATATTAAATAAAATATCTGAGTACTTCCATAAGTGACTGGCATACCAGCTAAGGCATATTCTCTCTAAATATCTCAATATACAGCTGACTCAAATCTTTCCAGTAATTTTTACTCTGAAATGTTAATGCCAGTCAAAAAACCTTAACTTGGTATACGTATTCTCAAAAGATTGTGTAATGGGGCTCAACTGCATTCTTGTTCTGGATTATACTGTATGTAGTCTTGCATTGCCAGACCTATCTCCACAGCACTGGAGTAAGGTCTGCCTACACCACACCTACATTCTGGGATAGGAGGGAAAAAAAACTCTGGGTTGTTTGCATTTCTTTAAACCAATCACAATAGTCTGTGGCAACACAAAGCACCAGGGAGCTATAAAAAGGAGCTGGAAACATGGTTAAACATAATTTACTCTTACCAGTTTTGTGTGTACTTTGTCCACAGCAATCCCACCCATTGGTCCCAAAGTGTCCCGGTCAGAGAGGAAACGGCGTAAACCTTTTTCTTGGTTAATATTAACAATCGTTCCCCTAAAGAGACAAGCAGGCCTGCCTTGTGACACGTTCCACATTTTCTTACGAACAGGATGTCAGGCTTTATCCTGGATGTGTATTTCCCTTGATCCACACTATGTGGTTGAAGGTGTGTATATATAGTGTTTGGCTGGGTGCGTTCCACACACCCAAACACTATATATACAGTACCTTCATCCTGACTCCCTTCTAATGTGCTCTATGAAAGGGCCCCAAATCTGCATCAACTTAGCATGGGAGTTAGACAGAGAAAAACAAATTTGTTCAAGATGTATACAAGAAATCATATCGTGACATTTGACACATGGAGAAAGAAGTTGACTTCCATACAGGTACCAACTCATTTACTAGGCAAAAGCCCTGCTGTACTCACTGGTCACCAGAGCTTTACCCACCCGCAGCCTGCGTGCAAGCAGTTACATCTCCTTGGTCACCCCAAAAGCCCCACCTCCTTTGGCCGCCACTCCTTCCAGTTCTCCACTGCAAATGATTGGAATGAACAACAAAAAAAACCTTGAAACTCAAAACCCTCATCCCACTAACAGCTTCAGAGTACGTCTGTCTGAGCTCCTGTCAGATCACTGCACGTGCTGACTGTTCTTCATCATATCATATCCCATTATCTCTGTCATGCCCCACTGCATGGTTACACCGATGCACATCTTCACCTGCACTGCTATCATATCTGTTATGATATGCAGATATATCATCTGCCTTTGCATGCTTAACTGCCCCCCCCCCCCACCTTTGTTGTCATACAATTGTTTATACATCTTCTGATCTACTGTACATCACTATTTAGACCACAATCAAACTGTATACTGACTCTGTACTACATTCAGCATTTATTTATTATTTATTTAGTTTCCTGTCCCACAGTGGAGAGTTCCACTGAGAACACGGTCATCTCTCACGATACACCCTCTCTATTGTCTCTACATACAATAGTAACCCCCCCCACCCAAAAAAGCCAAATGATTCGAATCAGGATCTGAAAAGGGTTTATTGCCACAGTAAGTTACACCTACAAGGAATAAGATAGATTTTACTGTCCCAAAGGAAATTTTTAGACAAACAAACAATATCTGCTGTTTAAAAAAATTCAACACAACATAGTGCTTACATACATACACATATAAAGTATACGGACACAGACTGTTGCATCACATGTTGTATGCAGAGACTGCCACTTGCCAACAAATCTGCTAACTGCCCATTGTGCAACACATCAAAAATGTGCAGTAAGGGTGAAAAGTGAAAATGTACATGTGTGTGTTTAAGACAAAAGCAGCATTTAAGGGAAGGGGAAGAACTGTTTTTATGGTTCTGATGGACCTGCCATGCGGGGAAAGCGCTGCAGCACAGGTCTGGCTCACAGCCCGCATCAGCCCCATCCCACATCGCCTGTGTGTGTGTGTGTGTGTGTGTGTGTGTGCGCAACTTACCAGATTCTTCAGCTCTTTCTGTTATTTCCCTGCACTCTAAGTCTCCTAGGTTTTTCCTACCATTATAAGGCTAAGATGAAGCACCCAAGCCGTTTTAGGGTCCACCTAAATTTTTTTATGTAAAATCATTATAAGCATCAAAACTAACTGAAAGACTTTTCTCAGATCTAATGATTGGACTGAAGTTTTGACTTAAGCTTTTTGAGTGGTATTATCTCTATTTTAGACACAGATATGTTAATAATAATGGTCCAGAATTATGTGAAATTGCACCAAATATGTGCACCTCCACAAACCTAGGAAAAACACTGACTCTGTTTGTTTATAAGGCAGATAAGTGCAAATTGTTTGTGCAAGATAAAACATTTTCAACTTGTGTGGTTGTGTTTTGGTCTGAGTTAGCTCCAGAGGAATTCCCAGACAAACACGTCTCTCCATTAGGGTTGCAAATCGTTTCCTGACCGAATAATCGTTGGCTTGTTTAGGGATGTCAGAAAATCCATTAGTTTTCCAAAGTCCAACGTAACGTCTTCAAATGTCTTGTTTTGTCTGACAAGTCAGAAGCCAATTCTATCATTAGGGAGATGATGGAACAGGAAAAGGTTTTTGGGTTTGTCATTACAGTGTGTGGGCAAGTGAGAGAGAGGGAACGTGTCATTGGAGCATAGTCTCAAACGTGAAACTTAACTTTGATTTGGGCATTATTCAGTGTTAATGGGTGTAATTCTCTGCTTCATCTATAAAGTGTATGAAAGTTAACTGCAGGCTGGAGTTAACAGTGACAGCAGTTAACCTGTGGGGTGGCATTACATATAAAAAAAACATATGTGCTGTTGCAAATTAGTAAAAAAAAATAAATAAATAAAAGTAAGTCAGACTGATGACATTAGTAGCCAACTTTTAAAATCCTGGCTATGGTACATAAAACAGAGGAAAGAAAATATTTCATATTATAAAAAGCTATATTACAGTAAAATACATAAAGCAAATAAACGGAAAGTTTTGCTTGGGTTCAGGAATATCTTTCAAAAGATTTGTCAGACATTTTACCTGATAATAAATTTATGTTATGTTACAAGTGCTTTACAAGACAATGAAAACAAATAAATGAGGCAATAGTGAAATAAATTATTAAAACAGTTATTAATATCACTATATCAATAATAGAATAAAAATAGTAATACAAGACAATAGAAACAAATCGAAAAGGCCCAGCAGAAGTTAGCCTAAGGAGCTGCTGACCACCTTCTACTTAGTCATCTTTCAGTCCGTTACCTGCACCTCCATCACGGTCTGGTTTGGGTCGGCAGGGCCAGACTGCAACGGACAGTTAGGGCTCACCTTCCCTCCATCAAGGACCTGTACCGGTCCAGGGTCAGGAAAAGGGAAGCAAACATCTTTGCAGACCCCTCACATCCTGGTCCCAAACTGTTCAACCCCCCCGTTACCCCCTCTGGGAGGAGACACGGGGCACTGTTACCCCCTCTGGTAGGAGACACGTGGCACCTAGAAGACACGGGGCACCTTTACACCCTCTGGTAGGAGACACGTGGCACCTAAGAGACACGGGGCACCGTTACCCCCTCTGGTAGGAGACACGTGGCACCTAGGAGACACGGGGCACCGTTACCCCCTCTGGTAGGAGACATGTGGCACCTAGGAGACACGGGGCACCGTTACCCCCTCTGGTAGGAGACATGTGGCACCTAAGAGACACGGGGCACCTTTACACCCTCTGGTAGGAGACACGTGGCACCTAAGAGACACGGGGCACCGTTACCCCCTCTGGTAGGAGACACGTGGCACCTAGGAGACACGGGGCACCGTTACCCCCTCTGGTAGGAGACATGTGGCACCTAGGAGACACGGGGCACCGTTACCCCCTCTGGTAGGAGACATGTGGCACCTAGGAGACACGGGGCACCGTTACCCCCACTGGTAGGAGACACGGGGCACTGTTACCCCCTCCGGTAGGAGACACGGGGCACCGTTACCCCCATTACGGGGCACCGTTACCCCGTCCGGTAGGAGACACGGGCCACCGTTACCCCCTCTGGTAGGAGACACGGGGCACTGTTACCCCCTAAAGGTAGGAGACACGGGGCACCGTTACCCCCATTACGGGGCACCGTTACCCCGTCCGGTAGGAGACACGGGCCACCGTTACCCCCTCTGGTAGGAGACACGGGGCACTGTTACCCCCTAAAGGTAGGAGACACGGGGCACCGTTACCCCCATTACGGGGCACCGTTACCCCGTCCGGTAGGAGACACGGGCCACCGTTACCCCCTCTGGTAGGAGACACGGGCCACCGTTACCCCCTCCGTTAGGAGACACGGGGCAGAAATAATTTTCAATTACAATATTGTGATTAATATTTCACCATTGCACTGAACTGCCTTGCACTATATTTATATTTATATTCAAATCTTAAATCTCAGACCATACTAATATAGCACTATTCCTTCCCTCTCTTCAATTGTTATTGTATATTTTTTTGTAAATTTCTAAATTTTATTATATTTTTATACTGTATACTCATTCCTTGTTTGTTTGTGCAAACCAGGTCAATAAAGCTGATTTTGACTCTGATTTGGAAACATATGCGTATAAATATTTGCTTACACTTAACGATTAACGAACCCAGCACAGTGTCGACCAATCAGTAAAACCTACTAACATTTTAGTATCACTACCAACAATCTAGATACATACCAATCTGTTACTCTACAGCAACGTGCTTTGGGTTGGAGACAGGAAGTAGGCTACTTGACAGAGTCTGAGTTCACTGCATGGCTGTATGGTTCACTGTGACTGCTGAAAGTATGTCAGTGGGCTACATTGACACCAGTGCTGGGTTGTAGGAGGAGCCGACCGAATGGGTCACATGGTTGCACACCCGACACGGAACAGTCCCTGCAAAAGCAGAAACCAAGCAGCCCTTCACACCACTGAGTTGCGCCTGTGTCGCAGCTTTTCTCCTTATATCAGCTTTGAATGGAATACGCCATATTTCAAGATATAGCTCAGTTACTGTGAAACTGACGAGCTGTGTTTGTCTCTATTGGTAGCGTAAAGCCAACACCCTTACCACCTTCAGGACGGAAAACGGATATTTGGACGGCGTTGAAACCCCGGTCTCTGAAAACTCAACTGCTCCGGGTTTTTTGGGTGGTTCGCTAGTCGTTTGTCACTGGCGTAGTTTCCCGTTTCTTACCGGGTTCAGGGTTAGGGCCCGTTCATTTCAATGGTGTAGCTGAACAACCGGGGCTCATTCAGCGACATCTCAGTTGCTGGACACAAACAGAAACACGGCTTCGACACTGAGGTAGCATAGGAGGAGGAAAACCCCCAAACTCACAGGAATGGAGTCCACCAAAGCTGGTAAGTGGGCTTCTGCCCCACTTTAAGTGATAGAAGGTAACATTACAACTTGTTATTGTGGGCACATCCTGCCGTTATGTTTAAGGAAATTGTGTTTTGTAAGAGTAGCATAATGGAGATATATGTGTACAGTGTGACAAAGCGCTTTACACTGTTAAATGGTGTGTTGCTATTAAAGTGGGTTAGAAGAGCCAGCGGGCTGCTGTTTTTAACGCTACTGCAGTCTTCTCCTCTCACATGGACCCATCAGTCTAGCCATGTGCACTTCTGTTTACGCTCCCCGTGCGTCGCCGCTCATTGGCCAAGCGGCGCCGTGACGTAGCCATTGCATAATTTCTCCCGTCAAGATAGTGTGGGGTCTCGCCGCGATACACGTGAGGCATCACACAGCAGATCGCGGTGACCCAGTTTTCCCGGGGAAAAAACATGCTTGCTCCACGTGGGGGCGTGTTGAAAAAATGTCGATCGTTTTGGTGCATTCAGGGCTCATGGGATACAATGGTCTTTGTATAGTATATTATGTAATTTGAACACTGTTTTTTTAATGTCCCACCCATTTATGGGTTTACTCAGAGAATTCAGTAATTTCAATAATATAGTTTCTTACATTCCATTTGAAAAAACTGAAATTAATGTTTGTTAGTACATGTTAGGTTACTTTATGATCACTGCTTACAAAATCAAACGAGAGAACCCAAATTACTAAATTGATCCAAATTATTTAGATTTAGCTAGAAGCTACAAACGAGTGAAATGGACCAACATGTTTCCCACTGACTTGTAAGTGTTAGAAAGTTTACATTTCCCTTGGGACCTGAATGCAGCAATCCCTAGAGTCAATCCAATTTTGTCAAATTTGGGTAGAATAAATCAAACCAAGAAAAACGTTTGAGTTAATCCTCAATACAAACCTATAATTTGTCACTTTAATACATCATGATCGTACTGTGTAATTATCTACTGAGCAGGATTAGTAACCGTTTTAAGGATCGTTGAACCTTGTTAATATCTTTACTTTGTGAAATACAATTTGATGTGATTCATGGCATATTGACTAAAGTTTTATTCTGAAAAAAACAGAATAAAATGCTCCATATTATCTGCCACGTGGAAATATAATATGTGTTTTTCACATTTGTTCCATTTGTTTGTTATTTTCTGTGGAAAATAACCTGGTTCAGTTAAACGCATTTCACAGCCTGCTTTTATGCCAGTACTGCATTATTAATAAACAGTCAAAATAAGTCTGAAAATCATTTTTAAAAAAACGGATGGGGTGTCAACTTATTGAGATTAAATATATAACTTCTATCAAGTACATGTCCTGTCCGGTTTTAAAACGTTGACTTTTTGGCTATGTGAAAGGCTGCAGGGACAGGCCAGACTACCTACCACAGAACCTCGTGAAGCTGAAATTATATAACGGCTGTTACTTAATCACTGAAGAAATCAGGTCAGCCTATGTTGGGTGGAGGCAGCCGCCTGTCTGCTCAGCTCCTAATGGCTGAGGAAGCCGTTGTCGTAATATGAGCTGTCCTCCTCATGTTAAGCTTGTCTACTAATTGTCTCAGAAACAATAAGTGTCTCCTTCAGTCAAACAATTACTTAGTTTTTTAAGCAAATTAAAGTTTGAATGAATTGCAGGATACATCTTTTGTTTATATATCATATATACTGTTATGTGACCCAGATAATGTAATAACACAAATTCTCATTAATTATTATTCTAAAACATGTTTTGTAGCTGTATCCACCAATGTCATTTTTGTTGTTATGACCATGGATATGGTCAATTCCCAACAATTAACAATTAAAATAATCCAAAGATATAGTTCGACCAATAATCACTTATATAATTACAATTTGGCGTTACTGTAGGGCGCCTGTGTAGCTCACCTGGTAGAGCATGCAAGTCCTCGATCAGGGTCTAAAAGTCTTCCCTGAAGTTTTAGGTTCTAGGTCTTAAATAATTTGCCTATGTCCATCTAATGCTCCCGCAGCACTTGAAATGTTAGTTTTTTAATTAGTTGTTTCTTTAGCTAGTCCAAATATAATTCATTGTAAATTTATCGACTATTTAGACTATTATAACTCTGTTTCGCTTTTTTTTCAAGTTGACTAAATGTATTTACTTTGTAAGTCATTTTTGAAATACATAAACTTTAATATTGTGTTATAGGTCTTAAATTTCATTCATAAAGGTCTTAAAAATCTTAAATTTGCCTTGGTGAAACCTGCAGAAACTCTAAAGACACAGTTGATCCTGGTTTTGGTCTGCACATGGGATTTGGTGACAGTAACATGAATTTAAAAAAACAACAAAAAAACATCTTACCCATTAGAGAAATCACAGCTGACGTGCATCATTCTCTTACAGCACAAATGGGCCCGGTGTTGAGTTGTTGCTGCAGTCCCTGTCATCATGGCACCTTTTTCCCTCTGTTGTGCACCAGGCGGCGTAATAGCCTACATCAGCTCCTCCAGCTCCGGCTCTGGCTCTGGCTTTGGCTCCAGCCCGGAGTTGTGCCACAGCGACTCCTCCAATGGCAGCTACCAGTCCGCCTCGCCGCCGCACGGCTCTCCGCCCGGCTGCCAGGAGCTGGTCCAATGGGCCGACCCCACACTCGCCACCGGTGGTCAAAACCTCCCAAGGACTGCAAAAAATGGACGCTCCTCCTCTGCTGCCAAATGTGGCATTACAAGTAAGACAGCCACTAGGCCTGTAACAGTTATTAAATTATTGTCTTATTGTCAATTTTTTTTACATTTTACATAATCGCAGTTTCTTTGTCTAGCTGCATTTAACTGCTAACATTAGCTAAGTTGTTGATTATGTTTAGATAATTGTAATTAAATAAGTGACTATTGTCAAACTATATATTTAATTATTATTTCAATTGTTAGTTGTTGGCACATGACCCTATACACAATTTTGTTTTTTATGATAATAAAGAGGCGTGGTTTACTTTATCGGCTGTGTAGTTGTGTTATTACATTATTTGGGTCACATAACACTGATATAACCAATTCATTCAAAACTTTAATTAGTTTGAAAAAGTAATCTGAAAGAGACAATTATATATGGTTAATCACAATTATGTCTGTGGCATTTAATTGTACAGCAGCATTTGGAATTGTTCCAGTTCCATCTGTCACTCCATCATGCGTTCCAATTCTATCTTAATTACCTTACACCCGTGGTTCACAAACTTTTCAGCCAGGCGGCCCTTTTTGTAGATACAAATTTCTTTAATTGTCTTTATTTTGGTAGTTGTAGTTGCTCAGCAGAGCCATGCAGTATTTATTTCTATGTAGTGTTGCAGCGCCCCAGCTGATCCAACTGGGAACCACTGCCTGGTGGCCTGAACCACTAGTTTGTCCCTTTTCCAGATGAACTATAAGAATTTGTTTTTGCATTGATCAGAAATCAATGGCCTGGTGCTGCTGTGTAAGGTGTGCGGCGACGTGGCCTCTGGTTTCCACTACGGCGTCCATGCCTGCGAGGGCTGCAAGGTCACACACACACACACACACACACACACACACACACACACACACACACACGCACACGCACACGCACACGCACACACACACACACGGCACTGAATCAGAATCATTGTCCCTGCTACCTGATGTTGCAGTGGCTGTAGCTGAAGTGGGTCACTGCACATCTACAAGCAGAGACTCAGTGAAAGTAGTTCACTCTGCCCCTGTTTATATAGGCCGCCCCTCATACTTCATTTTGCTGTGTGGCCTAGTTAACTGTGGGGGAGCAGAGTACAGTGTCAAACACACCACGGTAAGCCATGTTGGAAGAACACATGCAAACACACAAGTTTTAGACTAATATTCTGGGTAGCCTATGGAAGTGTATCAGTCTAAAACTTGCCCATAAAGAAAAAACAACAACCTGTTTTTATGAGTTAACTATCTTGTAAATTCAGAGTGTTCCATGCCATGCAATCAAATACATCCCATTTGTAAAGTTTAATCCTGAATGTGAGTTTTTCATGAATTAATGAGAAAGTAAACTTGTCAAAACAGGGGTTTTCAAGTTAATGCATTAAGCTTCCGTACTAGCCAGGATTATGTAGTTTTACTGAAATAAGCAACAAACGGTGTATCCAAGAACACTTAAATCAGTGTAAATGACGTTATATCAGACACAGACTAGCGTTGTAGATTAGTGTTACGTTTCCAACGTCGCTGCTCCGAACCGTAAGAGTAGCTGGGACAGACGCCTTGTTTTTTCAGGCCAACTATATTGGCTGTAGCCAGACAGGGAGCGGCTTTCTGGGGTGAGAAATGGCCGGGAGGATAATCAGGTAGTTTAGTTCCAAGTTCCATATGGAGTCTGGAGATGATGTGGGGTACTTATTGTTCACTGTTTACATCTGACTTTACACACTATAGCCTGTTGCAGCTAGCTCAGGGGAGACACTGAATGACACTAGGTGGTACAGCCTGACACACGCACAGTACTTTTCCCTACATAGTACCGAACCGTGACTTCTGTGTACCATTCAACACCTAGTAGGCCATGTTGTCCTCTCTTTGAAGGACATGTCGAACAGCAGATTTAAGGTAGCTCAGCACAGGTGTTACTAACGATATGCCCTTTACTCAATCATTGCATCTCTCTCACACTTTTTAATTCTTTATTTAGCACATCAAAATAATTTGTACATAGTAACCAGTCTATCGTAAAAACATTTAAAAGGAAGACAAGCAACCCCGAGGGGCTTATAAAGCATCTCCCTTTAACATAGAGTATGATTACAGTTTAATATGTAACAACAAAGTAAAAGACCAAAGAAAAATCTAATATTCAAACAAAATATACACACCAATAAGTTTATATGTAGAAAACAAAAGACAAAAAAATATGAAAGAGAAACACTAAATCATAGAAATAAATAAACCAACAATAAAAAAAGAAAGACAAAACATAAAATTGTGCCAGTGTTATTGGGATGTGCAGCTCTTTGTTTTTTAGAAATGTAATTTTTGGCCAGTCTTGACAGCCATAATTAAAGTAAATCCTATGTAAATCTAATTTTGACTTGTCCAGGCTCAGTTCTCTCCCCCGTCTCTCTTATGTCCTGACATCGTGCCGTTTGTCTCTGCAAACACACACAGGGCTTCTTCCGGCGCAGCATCCAGCAGAACATCCAATACAAGAAGTGCCTTAAGAACGAAAGCTGCCCCATCATGAGGATCAACCGCAACCGCTGCCAGCAGTGCCGCTTCAAGAAATGCCTGATGGTGGGCATGTCCCGAGACTGTGAGTATCTGGAGTCAGTACCAACAAGATCCCTCGCATGCCTTGCTTATGTCTTATGTGAATTACCTACATGCTTCATGTTTTTCTCACTAAGATTTATTTTTACAACCACTCCTGACTGAGTGCCAGTGTGTATATAGCCAATATAAAGGGTTACTTCAACGAGTTAACACTGGCACTGCCATAAAGTTGGAGGATATGGAGAGTCAGTGTTCAAAACCAAATCAAAAAATAATAAATTATGTCATCGATATTCAAATCAATAAATACATGTTATGTAAGAAAGGAATTCTGAAGTACTTTTTTTTTTGTTTAATATTCCTAAACTATTGTGGAAATGGGTTGTATAAAATGAGTTTAAATATAACTGTATTATTACCAGATTGTTTTATTTAACAATGAACTCTACCTTGTTGCCATAAAAAGGCTCACAAGAGACACATTCAAAAATAAGATTCTAAACGTATGTAGTAGGTTTTGTATATATTGCGTGTGTATGTATGTATGTGTGTGTGTGTGATATATATATATATATATATATATATATATATATATATATATATATATATATATATATATATGGGCTGCACGATTATGGCCAAAATGATAATCACGATTATTTTGATCAAAATTTTGATCACAATTATTTCTTGATTTTAACCAAAACAAATTGTATCGTCACATAGGCTATTTAGAACTGCGAGAGGGAGTGTGATGGACGTACTCACAGAGAGACGGCTGACTCATTATGAACGGGTCCAGCACGGGTAGAATGGCGGATACACACGTCGTGTGTATGAAATGTCTGTATCGTCACTGCGCTGCATTTTTATGAACTATGATATTCTGGCCATGGGTCACATCTCTGGCCCAGGTCCAGGTCCAAGTCCAGGTCCAGCAGGCTCCGTCTCACACGCTGTTACTCTACCAACTGAAGTTAGTTGCATTCAATAACTTCTTCTGTGTTTTTCGCCGTGGCCGCCGCGATAGCAGAGTTACCACACAGAGTAAACACTGGTACAAATACAGGTTTGCCCCTCATACTTAACAATATACAGCTGTGTTAATAAAAAATTTAAACTGTGGACAAATGTCAGAAGTGTGGCCGGGCGCCGAGTAAGAGGAGAGAGAGTAGAGGAGAGTAGAGGCATGGCTTTACAGAAGAAATGGGTCATGTAACGCAAAATTAAACCATATCCATATAACGACATTGCAGCGGATGCGAGGACATTAGCACCGGTGCGTCCTAGAGGAGCTAACAGCTAACAGACGCTACTAGCACCGACTAGCACTGGCAGGGGCGGATTTAGTCATTTTGAGGCCTAAGGCAAACACAGGCATGGGCCCCTCCACAACCCTTGGTCTCCCCCTTTTCAGTCCTTATTTATCTGAGAAAGACGTGCTTGTAACTTTTCTCCAGTCTTCACTACAGCAACCTAGGCTGACACTGCCGGTGGGTAGCTCCTCTTCATGAGAGTTAGCATTGCTAGCGCAAGCACCGGTGTTTCGGTTTAACTGGTTTATGAGTTAACTGGTGATATGTGTTGCAGGCGGGGCTGCACTGCTGCAGTAAACAATTCCGATCAATTCGCCTCTTTTTCCCATTCATTTGTCGGGGTCTTGTGAAACATTACGGTAGGAACGGGTTGCTGGGACAAGAGTTTTGGACCCGAGCAGACAGACATGAACAAATGAGCCGTTTTTATTATTAAAATATCAGTCGTTGTCTGGCGAGTGTAACGTTGTGTCTCTACCACGGTCTCTGTGCTGTAAACCAGGAACACAGATTTTTTAGATTATTTAATGACATTCACGCTTAAATTAGTTGTTAAACTGTGCCCAACCTATTATAAATAACAAACAAGCTAACAACAAAGACCCGAGCACAAGCCTGATATTTCACCTTTCCACACCTGCACTAGCTAGCCTAATATCCAAATGGCTACACAATGGGAGTTTGACAGTCGTGACTCGTGTCCAAATGTGATGAATGAGTAGTAATGTGTAGTTTGGATTACCATAACAGTGATGCACGTCTGTAGAATTAAATATAAAACACAATCAACGGGATCGAAGTGACACAAGTTAATCTGGCATGAGTTGTTGCCACAGCATGTCTCCACAAGCATTACATGTGCGAACACCTCAGACAGTATGTTTCACTTCTCTCTGTATGAAAGCATCTCAAATCAACTTGAAGTCAGATTAATAACGGAATGATAGGCTACAAATATAACAGTGATAACGGAAAACTTCTGGAAAACACTGCGTTTGTAGTAGCCAGTTGTGAGCAGGCATCAACACCCATGTTGTCAGTCTGGGTTCTTGCAACGGCATCACAAGTTAATTCAATGGCAGTACAGCATGAATTAAGTGTATTGAGATCGGTTTATACTTCAAACCAGCCTGTAAGTTAAACATAAGCTATATGATGTTTTACACTCAGCTGGACGCAGCTTGGAGACAGCTGTCTGCTGTGGAAAATTGGGATCCGCTCAGATTAACTTGTGAGAGGCTATATACATCTAGGCAATTCAAATATAAGTGTATTATATTTCTGTAGGCTAAGTAGATATTGTTAAATTAAAAGCTCACCTTAAAGGCTTAAAGGCTCAACACAACAACACTATTTAATATTAATTATGCCTACTCATTCATGAGTTCACCGTGAGTTGGAGAGAAACGTATTTTCAAATGTTCTGTATGTCTGGCACATATTGTAGAATGACAAATAAAGTTGACTTGACTTGAAGTGGCAGCAGTTCAATCCAGTGTGGGTTCAATAAAGTCCATCTATGTTATTAAATGTCTGAATATCTGCAATATAATTATTAGAAAACACAATTTCAGATATCTACAATCCAATTAATAGTTATCTTAATTTCAGATATCCATAATGAAGAAAAGAAAATCCTTCCAGATATACGTGTAATTTGACGTAACTATGCCTAGAAAAAATGTACACAAAGTCAAAGTCAGATTCCAAATTCTTCTTTTATTTTGTTGACAGATTTGAGTCAATGGGTTTTACAGGTTTTTTTTTATTTTAGATGTATCCTTTTATCACTGCATTAATCACAATATGGTGTCAACAGCCATAAAATAATCAATTTTCGATACGTTTTTAGGTATAAAATGTTACATAAATTAGGCAATGAATGACATCATCTCTGTAAAGCTGTGTACTGAAGTTGAGTTTTCTGACTCAGAGTATGAGGAAAACCCCATTTCAATATAATGGCCTTTACAGATAGAGATTACAAAATTCCACACATTTAGCAAGATGTATGTAGATACAGTGTTGTTTTAACGGTGAAGTGTTTACTAATGTAAATATCACAAGTCGATCTTGGTGTCTCCGTGGTTTGCAGTGAGTGACACACTCGCCTGACAACGGGTGATATTTAGAAACGACTCATGTTTGCGTGCATGTCTGTGGGGACCACATGCTCAGCAACTCGTCTCTATAGTCAAGTTTCACAAGACACCGACAAATGAATGTGAAAAGAAGCGAAGCGATCAGCACATAGACAAGTAAAGAAGATCATGTTTATTTCCTGGTTAGTTGAGAATGGGTCCTGAAAGGCCACGCCTACACCACATCTGCCTCTATCACCATTTAACTCAAAAACCAGTTAAACCGAAACACCGGCTTCTTGCTGCTCTTTAGTAACGTTAATGTTAGTGTAAAGCCGTCGTGAAAAAGGTTGTTACCTTTGGAAGTTTTGCTAAAAACGTTCTGCTTTCTTCCCGCTTCTTACTTTTTTCAGAACCACTTCGGTAGCTTCGCTTCATTTTCCAGCCATCTGTAACCTCCAGCTAACAGCACGCTCAGCTGTTTGTTTACAAAAACACACGCAGCTGCGCAGTAGGATAATGGAATAGTCCAATGTAGTGGGGACTGGGGGGGGGGTTCTCATCATGAATTAAACATCGGATAGCACTTTAACGTATCAATGTTTAGATATAATTAATTGGTGAAAAGTAAGACAACAAATCGTAACCATAAGTTTATGAGGCGTTTTAGGGGGCCCTTGGTAGCTGGGGCCTAAGGCAATTGCCGACCTTTGCCTAATGGTAAGTCCGCCTCTGAGCACTGGTCACTGCTGTTGTCTGAAAAACAACAGACGGGACAAAATGTTGCGTTTACTGGTAAACTGGTAAACCTTGAGACCGACGTCTAACCGACTGCTATCTGTTGAGTTTTCCTCCCGTCCCTCTGTCCTCTGTGACTGTCTCCATCTAGAAACAAAGCTGAGCAGTGCAGGGAACAACTGACTGGCTCATGAGCAGACAGGGGTTTTATGCAAAAAAAACCGGAGAATTCTATGAATTGACGCTTAAAAAAAAAAACGCGCTGAATCACACAAATTTGATCATGGGAAGTCAAAATCATGATCGCGATTAAAATTCGATTAATTGTGCAGCCCTAATATATAAATATATATATATATATATATATATATACACACACACACACACTACCGGTCCAAAGTTTGGGGTCACATAGAAATTCCGGCAGAATGCCAGCTGAGATCAGTTGCATTGTTTTTTTAACCAGGGCAGTAATCAGATTACATTATGTGCTTACATAATAGTAAAATGGTTCTCCAATGTTTTTCTAGTTTTTTATTTTTAAATGATAGATTAGTACACAGAATGTGCCTTTGGAACATTGGATGAATGGTTGCTGATAATGGGCAATGTAGATATTGCATTAAAGATCAGCCCCCCCACCCAAATTAGCAGGTACTCTGTCTATAATGGAGTGGTATGGAAATGTATAAGTGACCCCAAACTTTTGACCGGTTATATACAGTATATATACACATATATATATATATATATATATATATATATATATATATATATATATATATATATATATTATAGCACGTGGTCCCGACAGACATGCATGCAAACATTAGCCGTTGTCGTTTCGAAATATCACCCGTTGTCAGGCGAGTGTGTCACTCACTGCAAACCACGGAGACACCAAGATCGACTTGTGATATTTACATTAGTAAACACTTCACCGTTAAAACAACACTGTATCTACATACATCTTGCTATATATATATATATATATATATATATATATATATATATATATATATATATAAAAAGAAAACAGGAAGTCCATTAAAACCAAATAAGAGTGGGAGCTGGATGCGACATTAACTAACAATCACTGTACCCTTTAGTTTGGTGTGTTAAACTCATGTAGAACTGCAAAAAATACAATTCATCTTTGTCAGTTTACACTGAAAAACATTTTCAATCCAGAGCAGCTTTTCTCAAAAAGAAGATAAAGAGAGACAAATACACACGCACACATAGTAAGACAATGATTACATCTATAGTACAAAGATGAAGACCTATCAACAGCCATGGCGAATAGAGCTCAACAGTCCCGCCCCTCCTCCGAGACACCTTGGGTTCCGGAAGTAAATTTCCCATTCATTTTTCCCATTGACATCTGGAAAAAATCTCTATATAAAGAGTTTTAGACCATGCCGTAGGCTAACCAGCTACCACGTGACTCATAAACATACAACATATCATTTAGAGTGAAAAAACACGGTCAAAGGTACAAGACTGTGTACATGTTTTCACTATCGAGCAAAGAAACTACTTATCCCATAAACCACCGCGCACCACTGAATAAAGAAAGCTAACATTTGTTTAGCCAATAGCTAATCTGGCTAATTTCTAGCTGAGACAGCATGTAATAACTTCATAAGACCCTCAAAATAAAACCTGAAAATAACCATTAACATACAGTATATAACAGCTGTTAAGTTAGCTGTAGCCTGCTTTTCCCAGTGATGAGTTTAAGTTAACATTATTTTAGACTGAATCAAGCTGTCAACTAGCGGTTAGCCAAATTAGCTGTTAGCCAAACTAACGTTAGCTTCCCAGCGGAGGCTAACGGCAGGTGCGTGGGAAAGATCGTGAATCGTGCAGTGCTTGCGCATGCTCACAGATTGGGTACCAACAGCCCCCCATCCTCACAAGCATGAGTTCCACCAATCAAAGGCATCACTGTGGGATTGTGGGTAATGAAGTACTTATCAAAGACATTTATCTCAAAACAAGGTTGGTGCTCCATGAACTTTTGTCATCTATATGAGTATATACAATCGCTTAGTCGTGTGAAAGCTTAGTCAAGCCTACCATCGACGGTTACAATTTTATGACTTTGCATGAAATTGCATTGTATTTTTACTTCTGGATCTTGCTGTAGACTGTTGAGCTCTATAATCATGATGAAAAAATAAATTTTAGTCCTGAAACGATTCTCTCCTGGCTGTTGCAGCTGTACGCTTTGGCCGAATCCCCAAGCGCGAGAAGCAGCGCATGCTGCTGGAGATGCAGAGCGCCATGAACAACATGATGAACAGCAGCCAGCTGCAGAGCCAGCTGCACGCCAGCCACACGCTGCCAATCGGAAAACCTCTGGTGTCCGGCGCCATAGAAGGTACCTCAGGGACCGCCGGCCCCGCCCCCTCTAGCTCTTCTCCACCCTCCTCCTTGCCAAGCTCTGGCCAATCAGACCCAAGCTCCCAGCCCGAACCTGCCGTTGCAATGGACACCAGTCCCAGCTCGGCGTCGCTTGGCGGGTCGGACAGCGGCGAGGAGGAGGTTATCGGCTCGGTGACCCGTGCCCACCAGGAGACCTTCATGTACAACCAGGAGCCCAGCAGCCTGGCGGCCGAGGCCCCACCCCCTGCCACGGACACACCAAACTGCACCACAACCAACTACGCCACTAACCTCCGGGCCGAGGAGTGGCAGGACCCCTGGAATCACCACAACAACCTGGTCACCATGGCGACACAGGCCCCCCCGCCCTCCAGCTTGGGGCCCCAGGGCCAGGAGGAGAACAGCAGCAACCACTGCCCCTTCAGGCTGTCCAGGACCGCCAGCCACTGTCCCGCCTACACACACGCAGCCTTTGGCGCTCCGCCCTTGGAGGGCCCCGTCGGCGGACCCTACAGCGGGCCCCTGTGGAGAGGAGGGAACAGAATGCATCTGGTAGGACACAACACAAATTCAGTGTGCTTTATTTTAATTAAAGTCACTTAACAATACCTTTTAGAAGTCAATAAGAAGAGGAAAAAGTAAATACAGCTGGATAAAAATAATGTAACATAACAGTATGTAATAAAATAATAGATGAGGGAAATTAAAGTATAAGTTGTGGTGCAAGTTCAGTGCAGACATTAATGGCGTTTAGAAAACATCAGACAACTGCTTCTTATTTATTATTTTCTCCTCTCTGACCACTGATCAGCAAAGAAAACTACACCCTCCTACAACCGCGATGGCTGCAGCTGATTGTGCCACGTTGGGCTGTCTTCTCCCAGATTTCAAAACAGACCTACATGGCGACTTGTTTATTTTATAAAAATAGTTGACCGAAATGTGTTTCTGAATGAATTATGCTGTTGCTGAATCTGTCAGCAGTGGCGAGTCGAGTTGAAATTAATTTTGCGTTACCAAGCAGCTCTGCTCAAAAGAAGAAATAAAAAGAAAAATACACACATAGCATACAAAGATGAAGACATAAAAACCATGGCAAAGAAACATGTTTCATGATTTCTTCAGATCAAGCTCTTAATTGGCAGCCCACGGATTTTGGATTAGCAACAGAATAGACTGATGTATAAAAGATTTATTAAGCCTGTTGTATCCAAACAAAAGGACTCTAAATCGCCTCTGAAAATGTAAAAGTTGGTATTCATAGTTTAAAACATGTATGTAGTCTGAAGAGATGCTGTTAGCAAGTCTGAGCAGGCTCTGACTCACTAACAGCATCTCTTCAGACACCATCCTTTTGATTGTTTGAAAGGAGTGTGCAACAGGTTCATCAATGATCTTTGGTTCACCAATGATGCAAACTTTAAAGTTGACTGTATAATTTAGTTTTAAGTTTAGCAGATAGGCTACAGTACAACATGACACAAAACAGAAATAATCTGGCCGCTGGCTCCATAGAGTTGAAGCCTACGGAGGAAGGGAAAGGCACTGCTGTATCTTTTTTACAGATATTTACAGCTCTATGTGATGAGTCTGACAGACTGTGATTTGTCGTGTTCATGTTTCCCTCGTCTGTCCTGCGCTCAGGTTTGTCCCATGAACACCTCTCCCCATGTGGACCCCCGGAGGTCGGGCCACGAGGTGTGGGAGGAGTTCTCCCACAGCTTCACCCCTGCTGTCAGGGAGGTGGTTGAGTTTGCCAAGAAGATCCCCGGCTTCAGAGACCTGACCCAGCACGACCAGGTCAGCCTGCTGAAGGCGGGCACCTTTGAGGTAAAGCTACCGCGTGCCTCGGACAATTCTGTTTCATGGAACAGTGATTCCTAACCAGGGGTGCACCAATGCAGTTACCAGGGGTTATGTGGAAAGATTGTTGAACAGCTCAACTAATTTATAAAAAATGAAATAGACATGAGGACTTGATGTAACATATTAACCCATTAGTGCCGGATGCTTCGCGCCGACACATTACATCTACCGCCGGTTACTGCGTTAACCACAGTACATTTTGGGGGTCACATGGCTTTAAATGGCCAACAAGACCCGCCTCATGTGTATTTGAACCAAAGACAGTGCGTTCTCTGCTGCACGCGTCATGAAAAGACTGACGAATACAAAATGCTGCGCCACGCAGCAGCCGGTAAGAGGTTCAGAGTTGCGCAACGCAGTAACCAGCGGTAGATGTAATGTGTCGGCGCGAGACTGGCACGGTTAACATGAAGTCAACTGTAACACCTGAATACTGCTTGTTGCAGTAATTTAATGCCAACATTATACCAAACTGTCACTGAATGAAATCCTGGAGTTAGTTAGTACATCTGCCATTCTTTCCCTCTCCCTATGCATACAACATACAGAAATTGTTAATAATAATACATTACATACAAGATTGATAAGATTCTGAGGGACCTAAGAACAATGTGAAATAACAATATGAATAAATTACAATGTAAAAAGGGTAGGTGTAATGAGCAAACGCTTTAACCTACACCTTTCCTGCCAGTATCTATTAGAAACAAGTTAAGATGACATTGTGTAAATAAAAGGCAGTGGTGGAATGTAACTAAGTACATTTACTCAGTACTGTACTTAAGTACAAATGTTGAGGTACTTTACTGAAGTCTTTTCTTTTCATGCCATATTCTACTTTTTACTCCACTACATTCATCTGACGGCTTTAGTTACTAGTTACTTTAGTTACTCCACTACATTCATCTGACGGCTTTAGTTACTAGTTACTTTAGTTACTCCACTACATTCATCTGACAGCTTTAGTTACTAGTTACTTTAGTTACTCCACTACATTCATCTGACAGCTTTAGTTACTAGTTACTTTAGTTACTCCACTACATTCATCTGACAGGTTTACTTACTAGTTACTTTACACATTTAGATTACTGCACATTAAACACGTAGTTTATAAAATATATATATATATATATATATATATATATATATATATATATATATATATATATATATATATATATATATACACACACACACACAGTGAGGAAAATAAGTATTTGAACACCCTGCTATTTTCATGGAGGGGTCTGAAATTGTCATCGTAGGTGCATGTCCACTGTCAGAGACATAATCTAAAAAGAAAATCCAGAAATCACAATGTATGCTTTTTTAACTATTTGTATGATACAGCTGCAAATAAGTATTTGAACACCTGTCTATCAGCTACAATTCTGACCCTCAAAGACCTGTTAGTCTGCCTTCAAAATGTCCACCTCCACTCCATTTATTATCCTAAATTAGATGCACCTGTTTGAGGTCGTTAGCTGCATAATGACACCTGTCCACCCCATACAATCAGTAAGAATCCAACTACTAACATGTCCAAGACCAAAGAGCTGTCCAAAGACACTAGAGACTAAATTGTCCACCTCCACAAGGCTGGAAAGGGGTACGGGGAAATGTCTAAGCAGCTTGGTGAAAAAGGTCCACTGTTGGAGCAATCATTAGAAAATGGAAGAAGCTGAACATGACTGTCAATCTCCCTCGGACTGGGGCTCCATGCAAGATCTCACCTCGTGGGGTCTCAATGATCCTAAGAAAGGTGAGAAATAAGCCCAGAACTACACGGGAGGAGCTGGTCAATGACCTGAAAAGAGCTGGGACCACCGTTTCCAAGGTTACTGTTGGTAATACACTAAGACGTCATGGGTTGAAATCATGCATGGCACGGAAGGTTCCCCTGCTTAAACCAGCACATGTCAAGGCCCGTCTTAAGTTTGCCAATGACCATTTGGATGATCCAGAGGAGTCATGGGAGAAAGTCATGTGGTCAGATGAGACCAAAATAGAACTGTTTTGGTCATAATTCCACTAACCGTGTTTGGAGGAAGAAGAATGATGAGTACCATCCCAAGAACACCATCCGTACTGTGAAGCATGGGGGGTAGCATCATGCTTTGGGGGTGTTTTTCTGCACACGGGACAGGGCGACTGCACTGTATTAAGGAGAGGAGGACCGGGGCCATGTATTGGGAGATTTTGGGGAACAACCTCCTTCCCTCAGTTAGAGCATTGAAGATGGGTCGAGGCTGGGTCTTCCAACATGACAATGACCCGAAGCACACAGCCAGGAGAACCAAGGAGTGGCTCTGGAAGAAGCAGATCAAGGTTCTGGCGTGGCCTAGCCAGTCTCCAGACCTAAACCCAATAGAGAATCTTTGGAGGGAGCTCAAACTCCGTGTTTCTCAGTGACAGCCCAGAAACCTGACTGATCTAGAGAAGATCTGTGTGGAGGAGTGGGCCAAAATCCCTTCTGCAGTGTGTCAAACCTGGTGAAGAACTACAGGAAACGTTTGACCTCTGGAACTGCAAACAAAGGCTACTGTACCAAATATTAACATTGATTTTCTCAGGTGTTCGCATACTTTTACTAGTTTCAGTACATTTTCCTGAGGATACTTACATACTTTTACTAAAGAAACATTTTCAATGCAGGGGTTTTACTTGTACCAGAGTATTTTACAGTGATATTAGTGCTGTTACTTAAGTAAGGGATCTGAATTGATTAAGGTGATTCTTTTTTTTTTTCATTTTTTACAATTTATGGGATGTTATGATCTATGTGATATAACTAGACTAAACAGCTGTACCCAGACTGACGGAGCTGTGTGTTTGTGTTCTGCAGGTGTTAGTGGTCCGCTTTGCTTCTCTCTTTGACGTCAAGGAGCGCACCGTCACCTTCCTGGGCGGGGAGAAATACTGCGTGGACACGCTGAGGGCCATGGGGGCCGGGGACCTCCTTAACTCCATGTTTGACTTCAGCGAGAAGCTCACCAACCTGGGCCTCAGCGAGGAGGAGATGAGCCTCTTCACCGCCGTGGTTCTGGTCTCTGCAGGTGGGTTGGATTTGGTCCCAGTAAGTACAATACAACGCACACCCCGTTAAAGTTCCCATATTGGACAACGTTAGATTTCCATGTCTTTGTTGATTATAAAACAGCTCAAGGTTTAGCTTAGGTTAGCTTTGCAGTGGGGGAATGCTTTATTCTGATACATTTTCGGGCACCAATTTATGGTAGCTCTGTGTCGAACAGCATTGGTTTCTCGCTGCACCGCATGGTCACCTGGAGTCCGGTACAGTCTGACTCTGCAAACAGAGGTCCCATCAGCGCTATACAGTAGTGACTGTAGATAAGAGGGAGGCCGGCTGTTTTGTCACTCTTGATATTCCTTTGACGCCAGCTAAAACCTCTTTAAAGGACAACAAAACTTTCTCTATGCTGGAAAAACTATTAATAAATACCGGTAATAAATTCATAATACTAACTATTAAACTCCGGATGGACTCTAGCTGTCTTCTCTGAGGGGAAAAAGATTGATGTGTGGAAAAGCAACTTCTTCTTCTGTGTGTTAATTAGCGGATCACAAACCAGGTTTAGGGCTCAAATCGCCACCTATATTTCTGTATTGCGTAGAGTAATAAATGGCATTAATTAATGAGAGAGAGAGGGAGAGAGAGATTCCACTGGTCATGGCTGTTTTCCCGAGATGGCGCCTGCCTGTATACGTGAACGGTGCACTCTTTATAAACTCTCTTTTTAATAAACTGTCTGTACACTTACAAAGTTCTCAAACAGAAAACATTAAGGTGCGTCATTGGTAGAAAAAAAAATTGATTCTAAGGAAAAGAGTTGTCAAAAAAAGAAATCACAATTTTGGATTTGAATAACAATGTCTCTGTCCAATCCCACCCCCACCCCCCCAGATCGCTCCGGGATCGAGAACGTGAACTCGGTGGAGGCGCTGCAGGAGACACTGATCCGCGCCCTGCGCAGCCTCATCACCAAGAAGCACCCCAACGAGTCAGCCATCTTCACCAAGCTGCTGCTCAAGCTGCCCGACCTGCGCTCGCTCAACAACATGCACTCCGAGGAGCTGCTGGCCTTCAAGGTCCATTCCTGAAGTTGTTGTCCCCCCCCCCCCCCCACCTCCCCCATTGATTGACTGCCTGGGATCGGGCCTGGAGGCCAACACAGACCACCAGCTCCGCCTCTCCTCACCACCCAACCACACCTGCACCCCCCACATTTCTCCCAGGAGACTTCAGCTTCTGTTCCTTAAGTCCATGAATAGAAGTTAAGTCTAACCTGACATTTAAAGGCGGGAGCAATACCATACCATGTTATTGTACTGTACTGTAGGGCGTTAACGCCTGCGTGATGGTAATGCATACATACAGACACACTGATTGATGTATATGTTTTCTTGCGTTTGTGTGTGTAGCATACTGTATGTTTGCAACTGTACACTTCTTTATAGTGTAGACTGGTTATTTTGTTTGCATTCATAGTGCAATATGTGACAGCGTTTTTAGCTGTATGGAGTCAAGAAACTTAGTGTATACTTTCAATTTGAATGGATGCTGTGCTCATGTGATGAGGGTGAAGTTGTAGAGCTAAAAAAAAAGTAACCACGGACATTGAATGACTGACAAGGTACAATTGTCTAAAAAAAAAAAAATAAATACAAAATGGACGACAAGAGGATTGTGGACATAAAGCTGCTAAGAGTCCCAGAGAAATCCGAAAATGCCGTTTTCAATTTTAATGAATTAGGGAAGAAAAAGAATGCTTCTCATGCAGTTGTTGCTATGCTGTGTTCTTGTCAATTTTCTAAATGATTTGGGCATTGTGACACATCAAATGTGTCAGTTTCACTCTACCGCTCGCTGATTTCTGGTCATGTATCAGTGCAGAGACGGAGCCAGACGTAAACATTCGGGGCTTAGCCCAAACCTGGGGGGGGGGGGTCTGGGGGCCATGTTCCATTTACTGCGGCTGTATGCACTATTTTACAAGCCATTTGATAATACACCGCCTAAACATCTTTACAACATGATAGTTGCCAAGGAAAAAAATCAACCTGTCGAGCCTACCTCCAACTGTCTTCATCATTCTGAAACCAGAACACAGCAAATGTTGGTCCGCCTCTGGATCAGTGGAAATTGAGAAACACTGACCAAACAGATACATTTTCCCTACTCCTATATTCTTTTCCTAAAGAGAAAAAAAGTATTTCATAGGCTACGTTTACATTGCTATGTTTGGGTTATAAACTCTTTTGCTGTGGCGTTTCCCTCTCATTCCCCCTACTCTGGCGTTTCCCCTCTCATTCCCCCTACTCTGGCGTTTCCCCCTCTCATTCCCCCTGCTCTGGCGTCTCCCACTCTCATTCCCCCTGCTCTGGCGTTTCCCACTTTCATTCCCCCTGCTCTGGCGTTTCCCCCTCTCATTCCCCCTGCTCTTCCGCCTCTCATTCCCCCTGCTCTGGCGTTTCCCCCTCTCATTCCCCCTGCTCTGGCGTTTCCCTCTCTCATTCCCCCCCCTGCTCTGGCGTCTCCCCCTCTCATTCTCCCTGCTCTGGCGTTTCCCCTCTGGCGTCTCCCCCTCTCATTCCCCCTGCTCTGGCGTTTCCCCCTTTTATTCTCCCTGCTCTGGCGTTTCCCCTCTGGCGTCTCCCCCTCTCATTCCCCCTGCTCTGGCGTTTCCCCCTTTTATTCTCCCTGTTCTGGCGTTTCCCCCTCTCATTCCCCCTGCTCTGGCGTTTCCCCCTCTCATTCCCCCTGCTCTGGCGTCTCCCCCTCTCATTCCCCCTGCTCTGGCGTTTCCCCCTCTCATTCCCCCTGCTCTGGCGTCTCCCCCTCTCTTTCCCCCTGCTCTGGCGTTTCCCCCTCTCATTCCCCCTGCTCCTGCGTTTCCGAGCCCCTAAACTAGAGAAATTCGGGAACCCTTCTGACCTGTTTTGGTTTGGAACCTGCAGGAAGTGTTGGTGTCTCAACAGCCGCAAACAGAGACCTTTGGCAACGCCGACACTGAGGCCAATGTTTAGCCGCCTGATTGGGTCATGACGTCTTGGCCTCGGAGACTAAGCTACTACTACACGTTGCTTGAATAAACGTTTGGGTTTCTACAACACTGTACAGACTTTAGCTGAGCAGAGTTAAACTGAATAGCTATCACTATTCCACGTAAGATATGATTGTAATGTCACTGAAGTGATTGTAATTTAAAGAAATAAGCTGAGTCGAGGTGACGCTGCTGTTAAGATATTCTGCGATGCCATCTTTTTTGTTCCTTGTTGGTTAATTCAGGAAGTCTGACCTTTTTATTATCCAGAGCTTGTGTCATTGGGTTAACATTGCTGACGTGAAAGGATTGCAGTATGCATAGATTTCTATATAAATATATATATATATACATACTATCATACATGCATTACTGTATAGATGAATATATCTATATAAATACATTTCATAAATGCAGTATATACTGTGAAGTGGTTATTGAATTTGTCTGGTTGTCATTTAGTTGCACAGAATCAATTTATGTGATGTTTAAATTGAATTTAACTCTGAGTTGGATTGGGCATCAAAAACCAATTCCAACTTGGAACCGTTTCACAAAATCTCGATTGCAAAGAAATGTTTTTTTTTTTATTGAAATCTTTTGAAAAATTTGGTTTTGAGTGCAGTCATTGGTAATATGCACAAGTTTTGGTTTCCGTAGCGGCCGTCGTACCTCCAGGCGCTTGTTGCGTTACAGGCATTAAGCAGAGGAAGCTGTGCTGCAAATTGTGGCTTTATTTTACATTGAAAAGCCCAGTAAATCACCATTGAATCAAAATAATGGGTGAAATTTCACTTATCTGTGAAACAAGTACGTGACAAAAATATTAAATATTTGAATCAAACCAGTCTTCTTTTTTTCTATACTTCACTTGTCGTTTTGGTGCCTAAACTTAACTGACGTTTTCTGGTGGCTGAACACGACTACCAATGATACGACAGAGTTCTGTAGCGGCTAAACACAAGTACCAACTGTCCACATAAAAAGCAAAATAACATGGATAGGCCTATAGGCCCGAGCCACGGGGAGAGCGTATCTGGCCGTCCGCGGAAAAGAGGGCCATGCGGGACGTCAGCACCCGCATGGGCAACTTCAAAACAAATGACAAACATTTAAAAAAGAGTCAAAAGAAAAAAGGGACAAATACATAAGAACGAGTTAAAAACTGATAGAAAAGCGTAAATACTGTAAGTGTTAATCTTTTTTTTAATTTTGGGTTCGGCCGAACATTACAGTTTTTTTTCCCACCAAACTGAATGCCAGGACAAACCCAAGAGTATATGGCTGCAGCCTGGAGCGTCCTATGTCATCCGTCCCGTCTCATGCGGTCTAGTCTCATGCGGAGGTGTGTCCAACGGTAAATTCAGAGGGTCAAAAATACGAAATTGCGATAAATTTTCCAGACGGGTAAATTCGTGACCACATTTGTTGCAATCCATTGAAAAACGTTAATAACTGTTAAAGTAGCAATTTTGCAATACACATACTTTGCTGATTTCTGAATGTTTTGGTTGTATTGACAAGATAAATGCAGAAAATATACACTCACCGGCCACTTTATTAGGTACCCCATGCTAGTAACGGGTTGGACCCCCTTTTGCCTTCAGAACTGCCTCAATTCTTCGTGGCATAAATTCAACAAGGTGCTGGAAGCATTCCTCAGGGAGTTTGGTCCATATTGACATGATGGCATTACACAGTTGCCGCAGATTTGTCGGCTGCACATCCATGATGCGAATCTCCCGTTCCACCACATCCCAAAGATGCTCTATTGGATTGAGATCTGGTGACTGTGGAGGCCATTTGAGTACAGCGAACTCATTGTCATGTTCAAGAAACCAGTCTGAGATGATTCCAGCTTTATGACATGGCGCATTATCCTGCTGAAAGTAGCCATCAGAAGTTGGGTACATTGTGGTCATAAAGGGATGGACATGGTCAGCAACAATACTCAGGAAGGCTGTGGCGTTGCAACGATGGTCAATTGGTACCAAGGGGCCCAAAGAGTGCCAAGAAAATATTCCCCACACCATGACACCACCACCACCAGCCTGAACCGTTGATACAAGGCAGGATGGATCCATGCTTTCATGTTGTAGACGCCAAATTCTGACCCTACCATCCGAACGTCGCAGCAGAAATCGAGACTCATCAGACCAGGCAACGTTTTTCCAATCTTCTATTGTCCAATTTCGATGAGCTTGTGCAAATTGTAGCCTCAGTTTCCTGTTCTTAGCTGAAAGGAGTGGCACCCGGTGTGGTCTTCTGCTGCTGTAGCCCATCTGCCTCAAAGTTCGACGTACTGTGCGTTCAGAGATGCTCTTCTGCCCACCTTGGTTGTAACGGGTGGTAATTTGAGTCACTGTTGCCCTTCTATCAGCTCGAACCAGTCTGGCCATTCTCCTCTGACCTCTGGCATCAACAAGGCATTTCCGCCCACAGAACTGCCGCTCACTGGATGTTTTTTCTTTTTCGGACCATTCTCTGTAAACCCTAGAGATGGTTGTGCGTGAAAATCCCAGTAGATTAGCAGTTTCTGAAATACTCAGACCAGCCCTTCTGGCACCAACAATCATGCCACGTTCAAAGTCACTCAAATCACCTTTCTTCCCCATACTGATGCTCGGTTTGAACTGCAGGAGATTGTCTTGACCATGTCTACATGCCTAAATGCACTGAGTTGCCGCCATGTGATTGGCTGCTTAGAAATTAAGTGTTAACGAGCAGTTGGACAGGTGTACCTAATAAAGTGGCCGGTGAGTGTATATATATATATATTTTAATTATTTAATTATTATTAATTATTATATTTAACTAAACAGTAACGGCAATCACAAATATATACAAATTCAATTTCAATTTATTTTATTTATAGTATCAATTCACAACAAGAGTTATCTCAAGACACTTTACAGATAGAGTAGGTCTAGACCACACTCCAGAATTCACAAGGACCCAACAGTGTCCTCCAGAGCAAGCAACAGTGCGACAGTGGCGAGGAAAAACTTCCTTGGCGACCTGTCGCCCAGACCCGCCCAGACCCAGGCCCAGCCTCCCAGACCCGCTCAGACCCAGACCGCAGGCTCTTGGTAGGCGGTGTCTGACGGGCCGGTTGGGGTTAGAATGAAAAGTGGCAATTACAATCCCAAAAAAAAAATAGTAGTTGTTAGTAGTCCTTTGTAGTCGGCACAGCAGAGTGTAGCAGGAGGAACATGGCATCGCAGAGCGTGTAGCGGGGCCATGGCGACAGCTGCAACCTTGATTTTGGAGCCTCCCTGATCCGAGGAAATATGCTGGGGGAAAAAGAACATGAGGACTCCGGGGAATGACTCCCCAGAGCTAGGTTAGTAACAAGCATTTCTGGGACATGGATGCACATAATTGGAAAGATAGAAAAATAGAGGAGAGAGGAACTAGGTGTGTCACAGGAAGTCCCAGCTGTCTAAAACTATTACAGCATAACCAGGAGAGACAGTGTAAAGAGAGGAGCCTGGCCAGGCCACAACTCTCCCCAAACCCTCCCCTGGCTAGGGTAGGGGGAGAGACACCCAGGGCCAAGGTCATGAGGGTCAGGGCTAAGGGCAGGAAGGTCAAAGTAGGGGAAGGATACAGACCCGGGTTAGGGTAGGGGAGAGAAAGATAGAGTTAAGATCAAGACGGTCAAAGTGGGGGATGGGATACAAACCCTGGTTAGGGTAGGGGGAGAGAAAATGGGGGTTAGAGTCAGGAAGGTCAGAGAGGGGGATAAGATACAAACCCTGGTTAAGGTAGGGCATATATATGCCCTAACTATAAGTTTAATCAAAAAGGATAGTCTTAAGCCTACTCTTAAATGTGGAGACGGTGTCTGCCTCCCGAACCCAGACTGGAACCTGGTTCCACAGGAGAGGAGCCTGATAGCTGAACGCCCTGGCTCCTATTCCACATTTAGAGACTCTAGGAACCTCAAGTAATCCTGCATTCTGGGAGCGTAGTGCTCTTGTAGGGTTGTAAGGTACTATGAGCTCTTTAAGATAAGATGGTGCCTGACCATGAAGAACTTTGTAGGTGAGAAGAAGGATTTTAAACTCTATTCTGGATTTTACAGGAAGCCAATGCAGAGAAGCTAAAACAGGAGAGATGTGATCTCTTTTCTTGGTTCCTGTCAGAACACGTGCTGCCGCATTCTGGATCAGCTGAAGAGTCTTTATGGACTTTTTCAAGCAGCCTGATAATAAAGAATTGCAGTAATCCAGCCTAGAAGTAACAAATGCATGGACTAGTTTTTCTGCATCATTTTTAGACAGGATATTCCTGATTTTTGCAATATTACGTAGGTGAAAAAAGAAATTTGCTTTATGTGGAAAATTAAAGGACATATCCTGATCAAAGATAACTCCAAGATTCCTCACAGTGGTGCTGGAGGCCAGGGAGATGCCATCCAGAGTAACTATCTCTTTGGATAGTGCGTCACGGAGGTGCTTGGACCCCAGAACAATAACTTCAGTTTTATCTGAGTTTAACATTAGAAAATTACAGCTCATCCAGGTTTTAATATCCTGAAGGCACATTTGAAGTTTAGCTAACTGATTAGTTTCATCCGGTTTGATTGATAGATATAATTGAGTATCATCTGCATAACAATGAAAATGTATGGAGTGCTTCCTGATAATATTGCCTAAAGGAAGCATATATAAAGTGAACAGGATTGGACCTAGAACAGATCCTTGTGGGACTCCATAACTAACTTTGGCGTGCACAGAGGATTCATCGTTAACATGAACAAACTGAGATCGATCTGATAAATAAGACTTAAACCAGCTCAGAGCAGTCCCTTTAATACCAATCAAATGTTCCAATCTCTGTAATAAGATATGATGGTCAATGGTATCAAATGCAGCACTAAGATCTAATAACACCAGTACAGAGATAAGTCCTTTGTCTGATGCAATCAGGAGGTCATTAGTAATTTTCACAAGTGCTGTCTCTGTGCTATGATGAGCTCTAAATCCTGACTGAAAATCCTCAAATAAGCTGTTGCTATGCAGAAAATCACATAGCTGTTTAGCAACTGCTTTCTCAAGAATCTTAGAGAGAAATGGAAGATTGGATATAGGTCTATAGTTGGCTAGAACTTCTGGATCAAGGTTGGGCTTTTTCAGAAGAGGTTTAATAACAGCTACTTTAAAGTGCTGTGGTACATAGCCTGTTAATAAAGACAGATTGGTTATATCTAATAGAGAAGTGTTGACTAAGGGTAAAACCTCTTTAAGTAGCCTAGTCGGGATGGGGTCTAAGAGGCAGGTTGATGGTTTAGCTGAAGAAATAATTGAATTAAATTGATAAAGATCAAGTGAAGCAAAGCAGTCTAAACATATATCTGGTTTTACAACTGTTTCTAAGGTTCCTGAGTTTAGAGATAAGTCAGTGCTAGTTAAAGGCAGGTCTTGGTGGATTTTGCTTCTAATAGTTATAATTTTATCATTGAAGAATCTCATGAAGTCGTTACTACTAAGAGCTATGGGAATACTTGGCTCAGTAGAGCTGTGACCTTCCGTTAGCCTGGCTACAGTACTGAAAAGAAACCTGGGGTTGTTCCTATTTTCCTCTATTAATGACGAGTAGTACGCAGTTCTGGCATTACGGAGGGCCTTCCTATAAGTTTGAAGACTATCTTGCCAAATTAAACGAGAATTTTCCAATTTAGTGGAACGCCAAATCTTCTCAAGTTTCCGCGATATTTGCTTTAATTTGCGAGTTTCAGTGTTATACCATGGAGCTAACCGTCTTTGTTTTATTATCTTCTTTTTTAGAGGGGCAACTGAGTCAAGTGTCATTCACAGCGAGCCTGCTGCACTATCAACAAAATGATCTATTTGGGAGGGACTGAAATTAGCATAGGAGTCCTCCGTTACTTTGTGACTTGGTAATGAATTAAATGCTAATGGAATCACATCCTTAAATTTAGCTACAGCACTATCAGATAGACATCTTGTAAAGCAGGTTTTGCCTAATGGCGTGTAGTTCAGCAGTATAAACTCAAAAGTTATCAAACAGTGGTCAGATAAAAAGGGATTCTGTGGGAACACTATTAAATGTTCAATTTCAACACCATAGACCAGAACAAGATCGAGGGTGTGGCCAAAACGGTGAGTCGGTTTATGAACACTTTGAGAGAAGCCAATAGAATCTAATAGAGAGATAAACGCAGTACTAAGGCTGTCATTCTCATCGTCCACATGAATATTAAAATCCCCTACAACTACAGTGCTAAACGACTTTGTCCGTTTTTAGCACTAAATTTGACAAGAACTCTGCAAATTCAGATAAGAATTCAGAGTATGGACCAGGTGCTCGGTACACTATAACAAATAGAACTGGTTGCAGTGATTTCCAACTTGGGTGTGAAAGACTAAGAACAAGACTTTCAAATGAGTTATAATTCAGTTTAGGTTTATAGCTGATTATAAGACTAGAATCGAAGATAGCTGCCACTCCACCTCCTCGGCCTGTGCCTCGAGGAATGTGAGTATTAATATGACTGGGGGGGGTGGATTCATTTAGACTAACATATTCTCCATCACCCAGCCAGGTTTCAGTAAGACAAAATAAATCAATATTAGAATCTGATATTAATTCATTTACTAGTACACCTTTCGAAGAGAGAGATCTGATGTTTAAGAGTCCACATTTAATTCTCCTATTCTTTTGCACTATTGCACTTGTGGTTTTAATTGCTATGAGGTTTTCATGCACAGCTCCTCTTCTGTTTACCTTTGATTTAAATAACTTCAATGGTCGGGGGGCAGACACCGTCACTATGGGGTTGTGACTAGGTAACCCCTGGAATGGAGGAGCAGAGAAGTGTGTCAGACTGCGACTCTGCCTCCTGGTCCCCACTCTGGATTGTCAGGGATTAGGTCCACTAATAAACTCGTCAAGATTTCTAGAAATGAGAGCTGCTCCATCCCAAGTGGGATGAATGCCGTCCCTCCGAATCAGACCAGGTCTTCCCCAGAAAGACTGCCAGTGATCCACAAAGCCCACATCATTATCTGGACACCACCTCGACAGCCAGCGGCGAAATGATGACATGCGGCTATACTTGTCATCGCTGGTTAGATTTGGCAGGGGTCCAGAGAAAACTACGGTGTCCGACATTGACTTTGCGTATGTACACACCGATTCAACATTAATCTTGGTGACCTCCGTTTGGCGTAACCGGGAGTCATTAACGCCAACGTGAATAACAATCTTACTGTATTTACGTTTATCCTTAGCCAGCAGTTTCAAATAAGACTCAACGTCGCCCGCTCTAGCCCCCGGGATGCATTTAACTATGGCTGCCGGCTTCGTTAACTTCACGTTTCTCAAAATAGAGCTGCCGATAACCAGGGTTGGTTTCTCAGCGTGTGTATCGCTGAGTGGGGAAAATCTGTTAGAAACGCTAACAGGCTGCTGGTGGTCCGTGGCCCTTGAAAGCTTACGACTACTTTTGCCACGAACAGTCACCCAGGAACCTTTTCCTGGCTGCTCAGGAGCTGCCGGGGGACGGCTACCAGAGGCTAACTCAGGCTCAGGCCGGCCCGCACCGGCTACCGGGGGGTGGTTAGCTACAGTAGCTAACGACTGATCTATCATGGTGCGGATCTGGACTTCTAACTCACTAAGCCTCGCCTCCACGTCCATAAATAAACTACACTTGTTACACATCCCATTGTCGCTAAAGGATGCAGAGGAGTAACTAAACATCGCACACACCGAGCAAGAGAAAGTAGGAGAGGGAGACAACATGGCTAACTGCTAAGCTAAAGTTGCTAGCAGCTAAGCTAAAGTACGGTAGCGTTGGCTACCAAGCGTTAAAAACAGCTGTTATTTAACGAAAGTCGCTTAAAAATGAAAATATCTGTGAGTGCTTAGGCAGAACTACTATAAGAATAACTGTTTAGTGGACAGTTAGCCGCTGTAATAGCAAATCTAACAAACAGAACAGGTATTTAGTGAGCAGCAACACACAAGCACTGTACTTAGTGAGCAGCAACACACAAGCACTGGAAACGGAAATGAGTCAGGTACGCTTACCGTAATCAAATGAATATAATACTTTTAAAAAATATGTCTACAAGATAAATGCAGACTATCATACTGATGAAAAAAAACCATTTAAAATATATGTTCGTCTATAAAATAAATGCAGATTATAGGCAAACAAAAAAATTTCTCTCCCGAGAGGTCAAGCATTTGGTTTTGTTTTTAATTCCCCCCCCCCCCATTCATACAATACAACACAAAATACAATAGAACCGCTGGCGCGGAAGTGGAAGAACAATACAATCGCATTCTGGCCCAAGGCCGTGGCAGCAGAGATACGCAGTCGAATGCAGGACGGGTCCCAGAGACCCGAAAGCCAAGGCCGCGGTAGTAGGAAACTAGGTCCGTATTCTGCCCCGTGTCCCAGAGACCTGACAACCGATGCCGCGGTAGTATAAAACTAGAACCGCATTGTGCCCCGGGTCCCAGAGACCCGACAGTCGAGGCCGTGGTAGTAGAAAAATAGAACCGCATTCTGCCCTGGGTCTCAGAGACCCGGCAGCATTCTGCCCCGGGTCTCAGAGAGCCGACAGCATTCTGCCCCGGGTCTCAGAGACCCGACAGCATTCGTCCCCGGGTCTCAGACCGACAGCATTCTGCCCCGGGTCCCAGAGACCCGAAGGCCGAGGCAGCGCCAGTAGAGCTCTACAGTCCAATGCTCTCGCCATGCTGATAGGCAGTTGTATTTGCAGCAATGTCCCAGTGAAGTGTGAGAACAATATAGAATATAAAATTAAAAAGAGTCTTGGAAAGAGTGTAACATGTTTATTTTTGTATTCTTGTTTTTGTTGTGTGCAGAATCAGATCCTTGTTATCCCTCCTCAGGAGATCCTGCCGTTAGTTGGCAGAAATGCATCGCTGATGCAGGTTTCATCAGATATAGCTACGTTAATATGGAACAACACAACCATAACATTCAGAAATCAGCAAACTATGTGTATGGCAAAATTGTTACTTTAACAGTTATTAACGTTTTTCAATGGATTGCAACAAATGTGGTCACGAATTTCCCCGTCTGGAAAATTAATCGCAATTTCGTATTTTTGGTCCTCTGAATTTGCCGTTGGACACACCTCCGTATGAGACGGGACCGCATGAGACGGGACGGATGACATAGGACGCTCCAGGCTGCAGCCATACCCGTCTCGACAAACCTGACAAAACATGTCAGCTCTGCTTGTAGTTCCCGCTGATAGCCAACAGAGGGCGCATTTACACCAGAAACCAGTAGCTGACAGCTAGAAGTCAGTCAGTGAACCTTCAGAGATTTTATTTTATGAATTATTTAACGATTTTGCCATTAGAAACATCTTAAAAGAGGAATATTAACCTGTTACTACTTTATTAGATTTAATATCTTTTAATTGATCGATTTTAGGCTAATTAAATGTGATGGCAGTTCTGCTTGTAGTTCCTGTTGATCACCACCAGAGGTCGCATTTACACCAGACACCAGCAGCTGACAGCTGGACCTCAGTCACTGAACTTTCAAAGGTTTTATTTTATGAATTATTTAATGATTTTGCCATTAACAACATCTCAAAAAGGGAATATAAAATCTTTACTACTAATTATAAAAATTAAAATTAGTGGAATAAAATGGAAAATGTGCCTTTACACCAGACACTAGCAGCTGAGAGCTGGAAGTCAG
This sequence comes from Etheostoma nigrum, assembly GCA_029931835.1. Classification (NCBI taxonomy): domain Eukaryota; kingdom Metazoa; phylum Chordata; class Actinopteri; order Perciformes; family Percidae; genus Etheostoma; species Etheostoma nigrum. The sequence goes on along the minus strand of CM057250.1, from coordinate 28,104,456 downwards.
TCACTGAACCAAAGGTTTTTTTATGAATGAAAACGATTTTGCCGTTAAAAACATCTCAGAAGAGGAATATTAAACTTTTACTACTTTATTAGATTAAAAATCTTTAAATTGATCAATTTTAGGCAAAACAAAAAATAAAAATTAGAGGACAAACCTGACAAAACGTGTGCAGTTCTGCTTGTAGTTCGTGTTGCTCACCACCAGATGGTGCATTTACACCAGAAACCAGCAGCTCACAGCTGGAGGTCAATTACTGAACCTTCAAGTGTTATTGTATGAATTGAAAACGATTTTGCCATTAACAACATCTTCAAAGTGGAATATTAAACTTTTGCTATTTTATTAAATTCAATATCTTTTAATTAATTGATTTTAGGCAAAATAAATGTGATGGCAGTTCTGCTTGTAGTTCCTGTTGTTTGCCAAAAGTGGGCGCCATTACACCAGATACCATCCATCCATCCGTCTTCATCCGCTTATCCGGTATCGGGTCGCAGGGGCAGCAGCTCCAGTAGGGGACTCCAAACTTCCCTTTCCCGAGCCACATCAACCAGCTCCGACTGGGGGATCCCGAGGCGTTCCCAGGCCAGGTTGGAGATATAATCTCTCCACCTAGTCCTGGGTCTTCCCCGAGGCCTCCTCCCAGCTGGACGTGCCTGGAACACCTCCCTAGGGAGGCGCCCAGGAGGCATCCTTACCAGATGCCCGAACCACCTCAACTGGCTCCTTTCGACGCGAAGGAGCAGCGGCTCTACTCCGAGCTCCTCTCGGATGACTGAGCTTCTCACCCTATCTCTAAGGGAGACGCCAGCCACCCTCCTGAGGAAACCCATTTCGGCCGCTTGTACCCTGGATCTCGTTCTTTCGGTCATGACCCAGCCTTCATGACCATAGGTGAGGGTAGGAACGAAAATTGCCCGGTAGATCGAAAGCTTTGCCTTCTGGCTCAGCTCTCTTTTCGTCACAACGGTGCGATAAACAGAATGTAATACCGCACCGGCTGCTCCGATTCTCCAACCAATCTCACGCTCCATGGTCCCCTCACTCGCGAACAAGACCCCACGGTACTTAAACTCCTTCACTTGGGGTAGGGACTCACTCCCCACCTGAAGAAAGCACTCCATCGGTTTACTGCTGAGAACCATGGCCTCAGATTTAGAGGTGCTGATCCTCATCCCAGCCGCTTCACACTCGGCTGCGAACCGATCCAGTGAGTGCTGAAGGTCACAGACCGATGATGCCATCAGGACCACATCATCTGCAAAAAGCAGCGATGAGATCCCGAGCCCACCGAACTGCAACCCCTCCCCGCCCCGACTACGCACCGATATCCTGTCCATAAATATTACAAACAGGATTGGTGACAAAGCGCAGCCCTGGCGGAGGCCAACCCTCACCTGGAACAAGTCCGACTTACTGCCGGTGTGACTTATGATTGGATGAAAAGCTTAGTTGAAAACTGGAGTCAGTATGTACAAATGGGTCATCACTGGTCAATGAGCATTAACATTTCCTGTGGCGTCCCACAGGGTCAGTATTGGGCCCAAAACGGTTTATCCTCTAACTTAACAACAATTGTAAAGTATCAAATTTACTTAAATATATTGTTTTTGCAGATGACACTAATAAATTGTTGTTGCAAGAATGATTTACAGTACATCTTGAAAATGGTCACAAAAGAAATTAACAAATTATGTCTTTGTTTTATTTCAAATACTGTAAGTTAAAAGATAGATAATTGTTGGGTTTCTGTAAATAACATCCCAGAGTACGGTCTAGACCTGCTCTTTTATGAAAAGCGCAATGAGATAACTGTTGTTGTGATTTGGGGCTATATAAATAAAATTGAATTTAAATTGAATTGAATAGTTTGTGCCTAATAAAGGAATCCTGTATTTGACAGGTAGCCAGTGCAGGGATGTAGGTACTGGTGTAATGAGAAGTCTCTTTTTCTAGTGTCAGTTAAAAGTCTTGCTGTTGATTTATGCACCAGCACCAGACACAACAACGAGAATAGATAAAAAGATGGATATTAATAAGATTAATGGAGCCCAAAAACAAGAGTCTGCACTCAGGCTAATGCATTTATTAACAGAAATAAAATTCATTGGTAACCATGAACCAAAACATAAATGAACGTAAATGTTATATTTTGAAAGTCTTTGCGTTTAAATTATAACAAGGTTCTGAGCTTTTTCACTGTTGCATTGCAGAGGCTCTCAAACCTGCATAAGAATTGTTTTGGCCACTTAGAGGCAGTGGAACAAGCAGAAACCTCAAACAGAACCTGGCTCTAGGCGGGTGGCCATCTACCACGACCGCTTGGGGGACACAATCATTTCTAACTATAATATTTATAGAACTATGACTTATAATAATTATATTAGTGGGTATGGAATGACATGAACAGTAGCAGTTAAAGTAGCAGTAAAATATTAGAATCATGAGTAATAAAAATACTTATAATTGTACTTGCAATGGACATTGATCAGGAACACGGCAGCAGCCGCAGCCATTATCCAGGTGCATCCACAATGCGAAGAAATCTTGGAGGTGGGAAAGTACAAGGATACCAGGGAAGAAGCTTACAGTAAATAGCCTATACGTATTCCCT